>CATKRY010000292.1:0-72304 GCA_949775005.1 Orthosia gothica | reverse complement strand
ATGTAACTCTGTCTTCAAAGCTGCACGGGGTTGGATGGCACACGAGTAGACCATGTCCTGGATGAAGACATAGTATATCCCTGGGGTGTATCATTTTAACGTGCAAAGGAGAACCCAGAATCTAGTGCAAATTAATGTTTTTGTAAGTTGTGTTGACGTGTGTTTTCTCTGATTATAATAAGGTCATCAGTTTTGACTAGTTGGATAATGAAGAGGGATGTAAGACATGTGACTAAAGGAGTGATGACACACCGAACTCCAGAGGAGAGGTACTATCCACCTTTTTATTCTCTACTAATCTTAACATTGTTAACCGCGGCACAGAACCCACTTGGGTTACGGTTCGGGGACAAACGATCATAGATTTAACACTCGCCACAGAAAAGGCGACAAACCTTATCACAAATTGGCACGTATCGGGCGAGCCTTCTTGTTCAGACCATAGAAGGATCCGGAAGGATTTACACTAACCACAAACACTAAAAAACCCGCACCAAGGCGAAACCCGAGGCGTACCAACGTTCCTGGGTTCAAAAGCCTTCTGGCCTCACTATTAGCTGAACATCTAGCACTGGTAACCATAAGGGATCGAGCAGAATTAGAACACACCGTAACAAAATTATCCGAATACCTAACAGAAGCTTACCATGCATGCTGTAAATCAAGAGCGCCACAAAGCAGGAACGAGAGGAACCCCTGGTGGAACGCTGAACTTGGTAAACTCAGAGATACGCTGCGTAAGCAATTTAACAGAGCAAAAAACACAAGACTTCCGGAAGACTGGGAGATATACAAAGAGACCCAATATGCATACAAAAAACAGACTAGAACCGCCAGGAGGATGGCATGGCGGAAATTCTGTGAATCCATTGAAACAAATAACGAAGCAGCAAGGGTACGGAAGATCCTATCAACTGACCAGGACCGTACCCTCGGCGCGCTGAAAAAACCCGACAACACATATACACAAACCGACTATGAAACCAGCAAGGTCCTCCTCGAAACTCACTTCCCAGACTGCCAAGTCCTGGAGGACAGGACGTGGGAGGCTGAACCCGAATGGACCCCAACGGAACAAGACTGGTTAAGTGCCCACAACATAGTAACAGTAGACCGAATAAAATGGGCTATCAACACCTTTCAACCATACAAGTCGGCGGGGCTGGATGGTATCTTCCCAGCTCTGCTACAGTGGGGGATAGATTATCTGACGCCGTGGCTGTTAGAGATCTATCGGGCCTGCATAGCACATAGACACATACCTCTTGCATGGCGCGAGGTGAAAGTCATCTTCATACCCAAACCAGGGAAAACTGATTACACGCAACCCAAGGCATATAGACCTATAAGCCTCACATCCTTTTTACTGAAAACCCTTGAAAGACTCTGTGACAGGCACATCCGTGATGGGCCTCTCCGGGAGAAACCACTGCACAAACAGCAGCATGCGTACTCGACAGGCAAATCAACTGAATCCGCGTTGCACAATGTGGTTTCTAAAATTGAATGCGCAGTGGATCACAAATGCTCAGCACTGGCTGCATTCATTGACATCGAGGGCACCTTCGATAAGACCATGTTCAACAGCATAAACACGGCCCTCGACAGACACGGCATAGACCCGACCCTAAGGGGCTGGATCACTAATATGCTCAAACTGAGAGCGGTTCAAGTCACGGTTAACGACACTACAAGGGCCGTCGTCGCAAAGGGCTGTCCGCAGGGGGGCGTCCTTTCGCCACTCCTGTGGAACCTGGTAGCTGACAGCCTCATCAAAACACTCAATGACAAAGGTTATTTCACCGTAGGTTACGCGGATGACATAACGATAATAATAAACGGTACCCACGAAAACACTCTATGCCATCTCATGCGTCAAGCCCTGAAAATAGTAGAGGAATGGTGCAACGAGCACCAACTCTCAGTGAACCCCACAAAAACTGAACTAATTCTCTTCACAAAAAAGAGGAAACCAATGACACTGCAACTGCCGCGCTTCTTCGGAACAACCCAAAGCCTTTCAACCGAAACCAATTACCTGGGCATCTATTTGGACAAACAATTGAATTGGGCTAAACACATAAACCATATCCCAACAAAAGCCAGCATATCCCTGTGGCAGTGTAAGCGACTGCTAGGCAGGAATTGGGGAATTAGCCCCATGATCACTTACTGGCTATACACCACAGTCATCCGCCCAATCATCACATATTGCTCGTTGGTCTGGTGGCCCAGGACAGACCTCAGCACAGCCCAAAGAGATCTCGAAAAACTGCAGCGGTTTGCTTGCGAGACAATCACTAGCAGTATGAGAACCACACCGACTGCCGCCCTACAGGCAATGCTGGGACTGCCACCACTACACCTTATTGTGCGGGAGGAGGCAGCCCTGGCCACTTTCAGACTCCATCTATCAGGTACCCTAAACAAAGACTCCAGAATTAAGCACACACGCATAAAGGAAGATGCGATCAAGCGTAAACCAATGTTAGCATCACCATGCGACAAAGCCCCCAAAACACATCACTTTCATAGGCACTATAACATAGTACTCACAGAAGAACGATGTGACTACTCAGGCCCGAAAGAGATGAGAGTATACACCGACGGATCGAAAACGGACTCCGGTACCGGAGTCGGAGTCTTCTCACACGATTTCAATATACACATATCCAGACCGCTAGGAGAGTTCAACACCGTCTATCAGGCGGAGTGTGTGGGCATTATACAAGCGGTCCATGCCCTAGAAGACAGGAGGGTTACGGACACTCACATACGGATACTCTCCGACAGCGCATCAGTACTCCAATCCTTACGAAACAAATACATTACATCAAGTTTAGAACTAGAATGTCACAACGCACTGGAACAAATAACTGTATCTAGTTGTAACACGGTGACTCTACAATGGATAAAGGGTCACAGCGGATCGCTGGGCAACGACGCGGCTGATGAGCTTGCGAGACGCGGGTCCAGCTCAGCGGTCTATGGGCCTGAACCTGTTGTGCCCATCCCCTTCAACCAAATACGTAGGTGGCTACAGGAATTCACCCAGACACAGGCAGAGAACTGGTGGGCCTCGACACCGGGCTGCAGACAATCCAAAGACGCTATGCCATCCTTGGACAGTAGGCTTACCAGGCGTCTTTTACGCCTGGATAGGAATGGCCTGCGCCTGGTGACGGGGACCATCACGGGACACTGCTCACTTAACAAACACTTCCACACAATAGGCATAACGGACAGTCCTCTGTGCAGGGCATGCATGGAAACTGAAGAAACCGTTACGCACGTCCTCTTTGAATGCACAGTTGTTACCCAGATGAGAACACGAACCCTTGGGTCACCCAGATCTTACACTGATGTTTTGAGGAAACCAGGATCTAGTCGACTTCTGGAGGGAGGTGGGCTGGTTGGAATGACCACCCAACGGCCGCCATGGCCCACGTACAAAGGACCATTTGAGGGACTAAGTGCGGAAACCAAACCCCCCTAACATAGAACATAGAAGGAGTGATGATGAAGATGTGGTCAAAGAACGAAAGGATGGATTGTGCGTGTGAGGACTGATATGAAAGAAAATGTAGTGAATAATACCGTGACGTATACATAGAAGTGACGAAGAAAACATGTTACATCGACCACAATTAACATGCGACAAGGGCAGGAAGATGATGATGTCGTAAGAACTCATGAACCGAGTAGTTATATTTATTTCTGAAGTATATGTGGTTTCTTCCATTGGGTGAGTCAAGGAGGTCAACAGATAATAGTTTCTCGTTAAAATTAAAACACCTTGAAATATACAAATTCTAAGAGCCTGATGACGTAATCAATCATTTTAAAAGGTTTGCTTTGACAAAACAATCTTATTTTTCTAAATACATAGAATAGCTAACAAAAAAAAAAAAAATTTTCTGTTTAAAATTTTAAAATCAATGTAGGTCCTTAATTTAATACCTTAAACCTAAATAAAATATATAAAAAAACTAATTTCTGCATATATTTCTCTTTCAATATTTATGATTCTTTCAGAAAGGAACAGTTGTTCTAACTCAGTTGTTCTATAAACAAAATTAGGTTACAGACTTTCGTAGCACAAGCTCTACGCAGCTACGCGATCAGCGATCTCGTAGGCATCACAAGAAAACGTAGTCCGTCTTAAATTCTGCTACGAATCTTTGTCGTAGCCGCTTCCTAACTATTATAATTTATAATTTTTACTGGATATACATTACCCCGTTCCATTACATGTCGATACTCTTCCGTACCTCTAAAAGCTTGTGTTCGCGACGATACGTCACCATTTAGATAGATAGTCGTATGTAAAATGTAAATAGTATTGACAGACACACGTCTGCTCACCCCAGAGCGCCACCGCCATGCTATGGCAACTTAGAACAAAATTACGATTCCGTTTTTTAAAACAGCACCATCTATGAACCGGTACCGGAACCAAAATTGCGGTGTTGCCATAGTTAAATATATAAAGCCGATGCTGGGAGTTTTATCAGATATAAAAAAAAACCTAAATCAAAAAATAAAATTATAATCACATGTTATTCTTGAAGTAAATATAGAAAATAACAGAAAAAAATAATTAGAACATAATGAGGTTTTTATTATCAGCAAAATAATGCAGAAGATATATTTTGGTTTAAAAAAAATGCAAACCTTTTGTTTATATGGGCACACCAAAATTACAAATGGCCGCTGCACGAGAGTATAACTAACCGTGCGCATTTTTTAACTTTTTGCTAGAAAGTTCTCATTATTTCGCAAGTGCGATTTATATATTAAATATTTTATAATAATCCACACTATGTCACAAAATTCTTGCGTGTACCTGGATGCACTGTGATTGATATAGACGGTAAGTTAATTTTGTTTGTCTTTCTTCATTGCCGAAAAATATCTGCATTGAGACTGTTCTTGATAATTTACTATCATCTATATTTTCCTAACCTTATATGTTACTTGTGGTCGGCGCTACACGTTTTCTTCTTCCATACCGACCTGTCCCCAGTCACGCTATCACGGACTCCCTTTTCTTTCATGTCACTCCTCACACAGTCCATTCCTCTTTTCTTTGGCCGACCCCTTTTAGTAACATGCGTCGTCGTGTGATGAGGAGGGATGAACCCTCCTCATCACACGACGTACGAACATTACCAGGTCAAACGGTTTCCTTTAAAATTTTCTATCACTGGTGCAATTTGTGCAAAAACTTATTTCTCACCTTATCCATTTTTATATTAAATATAAATTTTCAGCTGTCCTAGTCTCCCAAATAGATTGAATTGTAACAAGTTAAACCACAGCACTTCCAGGTGTGTATCTGGGTGTGCTGTAATTTAACTTGGCATAATTATTGTAGATTGTCATAATTGTAGGTAAGTATGGTAGGTACTGTAAATAGGGTTGACGGGAGCAAAGCCTCGGGCACAACTAGTATTATATAAAACAAACTCATTCTACTTGGCTTGGGACAAAGTGTACAAGCAATCTTACTATATTTTCTTAACAAAACTATCTTATGAAAAAATCAAAACTTACTTCGGAAATAAGTGTTGCAATTAGATTAGCTTAACACAATTTCTTTTTGTTAGAAATTATTTTTTATGAATGTTTAGAAAAGTTTTATTTATTTGGAAACTCAACAGCTTATTACTAAATTACATGAGTTATATTGTCCATCGCACTGTCAATGGAAAGCCCAGTGCACTTGCATCAAAGTAACTAGCATCTCATTGTCCGCTTACACTGCACAGTGACAGCGAGATGATGAAAATTATCTTATAAGCCAATAACAGAGTTTCACAGCATTGATAAAGCTAGGTTAGGTTAAATTAGTTAGCTACACACAAGTGCAACTATTAGTGATCATGTGGATTGAAGACTCATTGATCACATTAAATCAGAGTTAAAAGTACCTATGTATATATGGCTGTATTAATTAGACAAAGGGGAAAACAAAACAAAATATTGTGAAAACTAACGTAATGAATATCATGCTTAGTCGAAATATAGTATATATAATCCTTAATCCGAAGAGATATGTTCTTTGTCTCAAGCTCTTGCTGAATAAGGTATAGTTCCTCGTTCCTCCAGTGACTGATTTAAGTTACACACCTAATATTTCATGTTTTTTAGATGTGCCGCCACACCTGTTTCTGAATCCAGAGACAAGTGAAGAGAAATTTAAAAGTTGGGGTTTTAGATATTGGTGGTGAATTAGTTTTATTGGATCATCATACTATCTATGGCAACAAACATGTCTATCATAGACATTTTGAAGAGATTCATAAGTATCCGACTGGTGGACTGTCTAAATTGGCAATTGAACACTACATATCCAAGGTAATATTAATAATTGTTAACTTTATAAATATTCATCAATGCATTTATTAATCAACTTCAAAAAAAGGGAGGCGGTTCTCAATTCGGAATCTTTTTTACCCGATTGCCGAAGGAGGGTAAGTTGTTTATCAGTCTATGTATGTATGTATGTATGTTTGTTCCTATGTGGCGTTCCAGAGACCAAACGCGTTGGCGGATTTTGATGATTCTTACGTCAATCGATTTGTCTTAACCTTGCGGGTGTCACTGGCTAAATTAAAATTGAAAAAAAACAAACGCAAAAGACGTACCAGAAGAAAATAATGTAGTGCAGTCGGAGGATACATCTGGTTTTGGTCAGCCAACTCGCGAATATGTATCCTCCGACTGCACAGCATTATTTTCTTCTTGTTTACGTCTTTTTGTTCGCTTTTTAAGCAGTTGGGTTTTTGAGTTTTTTATTTATTATTTATGTTGCCTGATTACTCAAACGACTGGATCGATTTGGCAAACTCTTCCTTTGTTTGATACTTCCTGGTAGTTCCATAGTCATCAGATCAGGATCTGATCTCTCTGATCAGGATGGGATCTCATGGAAATTGAGGGAACTCCTCCCATATCATAGGCATACATATGGGTGAATATACAAAAGTTGGGTAACTTTTTGGGATATTTTGTTTATGATAGCTAAGATAGCTAATCTAATGAATATATTGCTCATGATAGGGCCAGTCACTTTTTAAAGCAGATGCGGGGATATTTAGATTTTTCCGAATTTGACTGCCAGGGGACTGACGGGGGTGACAAAGTACTGATAAAACACACAATTTCATAAGATAGGCAAGAAATTTATTAAGATTTTTAAGAAATCTCTTAGAAACTAATAGTAAACCTCTCTCTTTTTCACTTTTAATCTTAAGCAGCCTTTAATTAACTTTAGTTTACTTAACTTTGCGACATTGAGGTAGATTTACTTAACAATATACATTTTCTAAGTAATACAAACAATTGAAACAAAAATATGAATCTCTGCCTTAAATTAACTTAATAATAGTTACCAAGTAATACCACAGTATTCAAAACAACCTTCTGACATGTCTAATATCATAATAATAATATAATCTAAGCCTTATAGGCAAGTAATAAAAATGAGATCTTTTTCCCAACAAAAAATAATGCTTCTAAATAGTTTAACACTAAAATAATTACTTTTCATAAACATCAATCTGCTCTTCATATTGGTAAAACTCTCTATTACCTTTTGTAAACATATTTTTTAACTACATGATCCATCGGAACATCTGCTATATATTGTTTATTCAATTGAAATAGAGTGGCATTCTGTGTACAAATTTTGAGGAAAGTCACTCTCAATTCAGCTTATGAAGAAGCTGAATTGAGAGTAACTTTCCATCAACAGAAGAGCAGATTGCTGCATAACGATACTCTGCATTCCTTGTTATATATTTTACCAATACATAATAAACACTGCTATAAAGATTTCATTGTGAATAACCGCTAACTCATGGTGTTGATAGATTGCTATCCAATTTGGAATGGTAATCCATGTCTCTCACGTAAGTGGATAGTGGTATATCATCATCTTCAGAGTCTGTAAATACGGTAGAAGCATTTATACGTATACCATGTTCAGCCACTATCTCTGTCTGATAATGTATAGATCCTAGCTTGAAATGATTGCATGCATCAGCGTCGCAGAAACAACTTAGTGACTTCATTGTAAGATGATTGGGAATGTAATCTGAGCCGGTCACCTGATGCACCAAGAGGGTTCCCTTAAAAGTGATAATTTGAGACGACTTGTCGTTAATCAAGGTGTTCATCTGCTCGATATCATAGCCTTCGATCACCGACACTTTTATACCTGGACATCTCTCGCGGATAGCAGAAGAAAACTCCGTCAAGTTAGTTGTGCCACCTCCTAAAGCAATCACTTAATCAGCAGTTTGCTTGCATGTGTCCCCTACACCATCTGGTGCCCTCTTCCCGTGTCCGGCTTCATGAAAGTTCCAGCAATATCCCACAATATTAGGGTACATGTTTTGCAGTTTACAGCCCAAAACTTAAAACATAGATTTGTTCATATATTGGGTTACAGGACCATCGCTGAGAAAGTGAATCTTTTGAATGTTTGATGGCAGTGATGTCAGCACAGCATAGCCATTTTTTTTTTTAGGAGCCATGATGTTGTAAACTGAAATAAGTTAAAAATGCATAGACATACTCAAAAAGTCAGTACCCTGGAAACACGTCAGTCCTTTGTTGCAATATCAGACAACGGACTGACGCCAACGGACTGACGAAACAGACGTGAATTTGAGTTTATCTTTAGTGATAACGCTTATTTTGATACTTTCGAGTATCAAGAAGCTACATTTTAACAAATCAAAGATAACTATTTATAAGTTAAAATATAACACAGATTTACAATGAAATAGCGACTCACCATAGGACTGAAAAATTGTCTGGATCGGCACGTAGTCACACGACGAACACAACTCTAGCACCAGCACAATTAATGGCGGCCGAACAGTGGCGCGGTCTGCAGCTAACTTCAGTACCAACCTTGATATTTAACGTGGATTTGAATTTCAGTCGCCGGTATTTAGCGTAAAATTCAAATTCGAACAACACACAACGGACTGACGAATAAAACTGAACACAAAGTTCCTTATTATTTTTACAACAACTGTGAGAATATTATATTATGAAAGTTGTGATTATGTATTATTAATACATCACAGATTATAGTAAAATAGTAAGTTTTATTATATTAATAGTAATATTTAATACACAGCTTTTTGATTGCGCATTTTGGAGGTTGTGACACGCCAAAGTACTGACGTTTTGAGAACATATTGGGAAATTTTACATATTTGTATTTAAAATTAATAGCTGAAATTGGGTGACCAAATAAAAGGCTTTTAGTTGTTTCCAAATACATTATAAAATATAAACAAATGTAATATTACATAGTTATATTGACTGATGACATCGAGTTACCCAAATTTTGTATATTCACCCATATAGCGATTGATACATATATAGATGAAATAGATCTGAAGCCGGAAGGTAGGCACTGGAACTCCGAAATAAAAAAATATATTCTAGTCGTGTTTGGGCTTATTGGAATCGTCATGAGATTAACTTTGCCTATAAATAGTTCTCATGGTAATTTTAGGTACCGAAACCAAAAAGTTAAAAATTAAAAAAGTTTTCAAACCATCTTCCAAAAAAACCGTTGAAAAACGGAAAACAATATGTATCAAAAACACCGAATTCGGAAAAGAAAGTTATTTTTCACTTTGCAGTGTTTTTTTTGGAAGTCAGTTTGTTTTTTTTTGTTAAAAAGTTTTTTTTTGTTTCGACAATATTTTAATATTATTCTTGATCTGTAAGCACAATCACTTGATCTACAACTAAATATAGATATTTTAATTATATTTCAGGAAAAGAACTCAACATTGAAGCTATAATAAGCAAGCCGACCCCAGCTTCCACATCAAATGATCACCTCACCTCATAAAAGGGATTACAAATAATCTGATCACTAAAAATGTTAAATTTACCATTAACGGCCAAGAATGCATTGCGAAATGGGACCACAATGTGAAGCTGTATAAAAAGTGTCCCAAGTTATAAATGTTTAAAGCTAGTGGTTAAGCTAATCTCACCACGTGTTGCCGGAATTAATCCCGAAAATAAGGGTTAACATTGTAATCAAGTATTCAGTCAATCAGTTGGAGTAACCGTTGGACTTATGGCAGGTAAGCCGTTTACTATTATTCATTAATCATTGTTTGAAAGTTAGTTTCTCATTTGCTATCTGTCTTTAATATCAGTTTCAATCGTGACAATATCAGTCAGTTAAACTCTACACTTGGCAGGCATATTACTGATTGCAGTGTGTTCTTAGCACAAACAAAGATGCTGTTGTCTATCTTCTTTACACGAACCGTAAATGCCGAATTTCAGTTGTGTTAATATATTTTTTCTCATTTGCAGGATGTGGAGTCCTTAAAGAAGAAAGTACCACCGCAGCAGATCTACTCATGTTCTTCGATGATTTATTTGACAGCATAACTGGCAGTTTAAGGGCTATAATTGGAAAAAAAATAACAGGACTGTGTGACCCCAACCTCACCTCACCAAAATTTATGGAATAGTTCCATTCCCAGGTAGGCACTGGAACTCCAAAATAAAACCATGTATTCTAGTCTTGTTTGGGCTTATTGGAATCGTCATGATATTTACTTTGCCTATAAATATATTTTATGGTAATTTGAATATTACTGATTGCAGTATGTTCTTAGCACAACCAAAGATGCTTGACTTCTTTACACGATCCGTAAATGCCGAATTTCAGTTGTGTTAATATATTTTTCTCATTTGCAGGATGTGGAGTCCTTGAAGAAGAAAGTACCGCTGCAGCAGATCTAATCATATCCATCGATGATTTATTTGACAGCATAACTGGCAGTTTCAGCGCGATACAAGGAGAAAAGAATTACAGGACTGTCTGACCCCAACCTCACTTCACCACAATTTATGGAATAGTACCATTCCCAGGTAGGCACTGGAACTCCATAATAAAAACATGTATTCTAGTCGTGTTTTTGGGCTTATTGGAATCGTCATGAGGTTTACTTTGCCTGTAAATATTTTTTATTGTAATTTGAGGTAACAAAACCAGAAAGTGAAATATAAAAAAGTTTTCAAACCATCTTCCAAAAAAATTACGTTGAAAAGCGAAAAACAATAGTTTCTAAAGACTAAAGAATTCGGAAAAGAAAGTAATTTTCACTTTGTAATGATTGGATTTGGAAGTCAGTTTGATTTTTTCGTTAAATAGTTTATTTTGGTCGGAACAAATAATAAATATCGACAATATTGTAATATTATTCTTGAGCTGCAAGCACAATCACTTGGTCTTCAACTAAATATAGATATTTAATTATGTTTCAGGAAAAGAACTCAACAATGAAGCTATAATAAGGTAGCCATTATAATCAAGTATTCAGTAATCAGTTGGAGTAACCCTTGTACTTATGGCAGGTAAGCAGTTTATTAATCATTATTTAGTTCATTAATCATTGTTTGAAAGTTACAGTTTTTCGTTTGTTTTTAATATCAGTTTCAATCGTGACAATATCAGTCAGTTTGTATACTCTACTCTTGGTAGGCATCGTAAATGCCGAATTTCAGTTGTGTTAATATATTTTTTCTCATTTGCAGGATGTGGAGTTCTTGAAAAAGAAAGTAACGCCGCAGCAGATCTACTCATGTCCTTCAATGATTTATTTGACAGCATGACTAACAGTTTCAGCGCGATAATAGGAGAAAAATTTACAGGACTGTGTGATCTCAACTTCACCTAACCAGAATTTATGGAACTATAATCTACCTATACTGAAAACCAAGAAATTTTGTGACACCATTAACCCAGGAGTATTGCCTTCGTTGCCATTTACTATATTCTATAATATTAGTAACATTCATTTCAATAATGTTATATCAAAAACCCTGATTCCTCCAGATTTTATATACAACACCCAGAACTTGTAAAGTTACTGTGAACTACGCATAGGTACTCTTTAGACCTTGCATGTTTTTAAAATGCATCTTGATTGAAATAGCGCAGCAGTAAATAATTAAAACATGGTATGAGATTCGAAGGCAAAAATCTACAGGAATCAGTTTTTTTGATAAAACACTATTTAAATGCATAATTAATTAATTAATAAGGATACGACATTCAAGGCGCAAAAGCGGTGTATTAGGGGTATGTTTAATTTCAACCAGACTGATAGCTGCAGACCATGTTTTATCAAGCATAATATTTAAGCATTGCCGTCTGTCTACATTTATGAGATTGCTAGCTTTGCGAGAACTAACAAACATCTTTTTGATAAGTACAGAAGTAGGCGGCATAGAGATAAGATTTGTTGCAATCTTACAAGACAGCCTTGTATTCCAAAAGCATTTTCAGTATGGCGCCGCGTGTATACAATCACTTGCCAAAGTCCATATATAGAAACTCCATCCATCGATGAATTCAAAAAGAAATTAAAGAGATTCTTGCTATGTTAATGTTATTATAGTATTCAGGATTACCTAAGAGAGGATGTAAGGACATATTGTTGATGTAACTAGTACACTGATTTTATTATTAATATTATTACTTTGACATTTATTACAAATTAAAATCTTGACATTCTCATTTAATACATGACATTTAATTTTTGATTAATCTAGTGACAATATTATTTGCTTCATGATAGTTGTTTCATTTTTATTTACCGTGGTGAAATTACAACATAATGCACGAATTTAATTATTATATATTTTTATTACTTAAACATTTTTCATAAATGTATCTTGACATTCTATATTTAATTTTTTCTATTGATATTATTGATAGCTTCATTTTTTATGTATCATTGTTATTTGCCACGCGGTCAAATTAACAAAACTAATAAATTGAAAGTGTGTTGTTAATTATAAATTATTTAATGCAAGTAAATGTGTGCTTGTGATTTGCATGCCTCAAGGTGTAATATGGCTGGACTGTACTATATTTTTAAGACCTCTATGTAATTACCCATATTAGCAAATAAATGATTATGATTAATTGATAAAAATGTTATACATTGCTGTCGGGTCTATTAGTAAGTCTTTGTTTAAAATACAAAAAAAAAACATACAATTTAATTAAATAAACGTACTTGCGACTAACTTTCGAAAGACATCCCGGCAGTACAGTAAAAATTATATACATTAATATATAAATTTTACTAATTATTCATTTAAATAACGTTTTATCAAAAGCCCTGATTCCTGCAGATATAATAATTCATTAAAATAATGTTCTATATCAAAAAACCCTGATTCTTGCAGATATTTAGAAACATAATAACATCATCCATAACTTGTACATATAGAGACTAGAGTTTGGACCTGCTTCCAATTAATCTTTATTGCAATTGTAAAGAATTAATACATATAGTATGAGATCCCAATGGAAAAATCTGCAGGGATCTGGGTTTTTTATAAAACGTTATTTAAATGAATAATTGATAAAAATGTGATTCTTAAAAAAATAAACAAAAAGTTTTAAAAATCTGCAGGGATCTGGGTTTTTTATAAAACGTTATTTAAATGAATAATTGATAAAAATGTGATTCTTAAAAAAATAAACAAAAAGTTTTGATATTTTGTAAACCAAAATTTTACTTTTCTTCTTTATTGTGCTGATACTGATACTAAAAACCTCATTATGCTCGAATGCTCGTTTGTTATTTATTCTGTATTTTTTTTAAATAAATATACAAAAATTGTATTTGTTTTTTCATTATTTTATTTCCAATAAAATTTACCAACCAAAACAACACACATGCATAAACATACATATACACACATGCATAGACATACATATACACACACATTACATCCATACGTACACACACATACATATGTAGTCCCGGTACCGGTTCATAGATGGCGCTGCACATGCGCTGCATTTGAACCCTAAAAAAAAGGCTGAGTTGCCTATCTATACCCAGTATATAATAGTAATCTTTGGCCATCGCATACTAAGCGATGTCACTCCTTGGAAGTCGCGTCGCTCCCGCTAGGGAGCGATGCGAGCGGTGCCGGAACTATGTTCCCAGCCCGCGGATGCAGTACCGGGGCTCATCACAATGAACCCGTCCTTGGGTGGTCATTGAACCTAGCTTGTGTGCGTGTTGATGTCTTTTGTACTGTGATACTGAGGTACCAACGCGCACTATGTTTGGCTTGTTGTATGTGACTGTAGGCGCGCCGCGGCGATCGTTCTGAACGAATCGCCGTTTTTCACGGTCTCCTGGCGGTCTACCCCAGCCAGGTGAGACCCAGGGCGTACCCTGGGAGGCCCAGCTAGGGTGACCAGCGGCAGGAGCACCGACTTTGGCGAACCTACAGTTTGGTAGTGAAAGCGACTAGCTACTACTATCGCCGTTTGTGTGTGTGGGAGCGGCAATGACCTGAATTACACCGCCCATGATAACCATGTGCACTTGCGAGTGTAAAGTTATGAGTGTCTGTTTACGACGTAAAGCTTGCCTATGTTAACTTAGAACAAACTTCACGCCGTTAATGTCGTGTGGGGTGGGTAGTGTTTTTGTTTGAGTAAACAGCGTGTAGAGTGATTGCTGCTTACTCAGGCGTCAAGTCCGGGAGGTGGATGGGGTTGCACTGTCTGTGGTTAGGAGGTCCCGTGGTAGACGTTTTTTGTCCGGCGGGCGCGCGTGCCATGGCGCTATATCTTTGATATGCGGCCAGGCAGAAGCGTCGGCCCGCGCGAACATTGACGTCGCGAGGCGGCCCACGAATGCGTCCAGGCTCTCAATCCCGGTGTCCTGCATGATGACGTCGCTCCTCTCGTAGCGAGGAGCGTTCACAACACGGCGCAGAGTTAGGTTTTGTTGCGCTCGGAGCTTTTTCTTGTTGGTCTCGCTCGTGAGGGCGAACCAAGCTGGGGAAGCATAAGTTAGTATGGAACGAATATAGGTTTTGTACACGCCCAGCTTGGTGCGTGCGGGGAGGCGGGATGAGAGTACTGGGTTGAGCAAGTTACGTACTACCCTGCACTGATTTACCACGTTTGAGACGTGCAGCCCCATCGTGAGTCGGCGGTCGATTGTCACACCCAGGTACTTGGCATGGGGTGACCACTCGACGTCGACTCCTTGAAGTTTCAGACGTGGTGGTAGGGGTCCTAGGCCTGTGGCGATGGCCTGCGTCTTACCTACATTCACTGTTAGGCGCCATTTGGATAGCCATTCTGGGATGCTGTCTAGGGCGCGCTGCATCTTACGCGCCGCGTGTTTGGTGTTGAGAGATGTTGTTATGTACGCGGCGTCGTCAGCGTACAGCGCGAGTGTCGCCTCTGGGGGCGTGGGAATGTCGTCGGTGAAGCAGGAGTAGGACGTTGGTGAGAGACAGCTGCCTTGCGGTACGCCCGCCCGTATTGGCCGGGGGGCAGACAGCTCGCCTTCTACCACCACTCTGAATGTCCTGTTGGTCAGAAAGGATCGAATCACATGTATAAGGCGGCGGAGCGCGCCTTTTTGGGACATCTTAAAAAATAGGCCTTCGTGCCACACACGGTCGAAGGCCTTCTCCATGTCGAGGAATACTGCTACCGCGTATTCTTTCTTGTTCATGGTGGACGACAGCTGGTGCAGTACCCTCGACAGCTGGAGCGTCGTTGAGTGTTCTGCGCGGAACCCGAATTGTTCTGCTCGGGGTGTGAGGTGTGGTGTGAGGTGCCGCAGCAGGAGGGATTCAAATACCTTGGAGATGGTGGGCAGGAGAGTGATCGGCCGATAGCTCTCTGGCTTCAGTAAGCGATGTCGGTAGGTGAAAAAACCTTTTATAGTAAAGCTCGTAACTAATTTTCGTTCATGTTTTTGAGACACTAAAATTATATTTTATGTGTCTATCAGTATGTAATAGGGTTATATAGTCTAAAAACAATAAATTAGAAGCATTAATATACATACTGATTGTGTTATTACGGAAAGAAACAAGTATTCATGCTCCGTAAACACAACCGCCATCGACGACCGATAAGTTCACAATGACCCGTAAGATGGCGGCGCTTGATATTTATACTAAAACCACTTAGTGTAGAATTTTGATAACTTTAAACTCATGTTTTAGGGGCTTTTACATAGTTTATAGTGCGCATATGGCGCTTATGTATTAGAATTATGCATAAGGTATCTTAGACATATGATATATGTATAGTTTTAAGGGAATAAAAATATTTTGTTTACTTATTTTAGACCCCCCGATTTTGGCAGGGTACGAAGTAGTGCTATAGGTATTCTATTCACCTGCCAATCAGATTATTTCCTTACACATAATTGTTTTGTTAGGAAACACCATCTAGGTGTTCTAGATAGGATAGCTGGATACCATGACTGAGAAATTATACATAATAGCAGTACATGGCCAGTCTTAATGCATTTTCATTCTGAAAAGGCAAATATGCATACATTTTGCTCAAGTAAGTGTTTAGAAAATTCGATACAAGCCATTTAGCGCTTCTAGGTGACCTAGAATTCTGTCTGGGCCCTATAAATAGATAGCACCTATGTAATTCTAGTACATAGACATCACTTACTTGAGATAATGTGTCTGTGTATGCCGGCATGGACGTTTCTATGCGTCTGCCGATGGGTCGCTGCGTCCAGGGACATTTGGTGCCTGGTCAGCTATAGATATGCTGTCTGAAGCATTACCTCCGTGGACCCTCAGGCAGGCGCTTAGACTCAGTCATAATGCAGAGCTAATATATAGCTATATTTACACACATACACAGACGTTAAAGCTATGGAACAACGCAATATTTCGTATTCGGCCGCTTCACGGCACCTTAAGCAGGAGAAAGGCTGGTGGTACACCCATCAGGGTACCGCCATTCGGCAGCCCAGTTCTCCAACTACTCAACTACACTTCCAGAAGGAGCCTAGCTCTGGTGGTTGAGGAGCTAATCGACCTAACTTAGGGCGAGGTTCCATGGTTTTTTCATGTAAACAAACATGTAATAAGAGATGCTGCTTCGAGGGTCGAATATATATCCACCAAACTTCTACCGTGGGATAGCCCATTGCGAAGGCTATCCGATGGTGAATGTTTGGTGAGGATCCGCCCAGCAGCTTGACCACAAATTGAGCTTATGAGCCAAGATCGGGAGCATAAGCTAAACTTTCGAACCTTCATGCGGCTGTACGCCTGAAGGTTATCAATATAACCGTGACACTTATGTGTGTCGACGGCCCAGTAGGAGGGCTCCAAGTCCCTTGCTGGTACCCTAGAGCTAAAGGTTTTAGGAGAAACTCGATTGTAAAGCTTTAAACTGGCGGGAATTCCCTTTCTTTGATGTTCTCCGTACGAGAACTCCCTGATGGTAGGGGCTAGAGACCTGGATCAAGGACCGGAGGGAAGGTCTCCTCGAGACCTATCTAAAGGTGCAAGTTTGACCAGAATCGGTCCAGTGGAAGGGTAGTTCCTGTCAGTTTCAAGCTACGAGTCTTAGGTTATATTTTTTGAAAATAAAAGTTTTTGCGCACGGAATATCGTGGTCCTCGTTGCGGTCGCGTTTGTGTGATCAATAGTGCGCAGGCACATGATCGAATTGTAGCCATTATTTCACCTAAAGTCGTTTCCACGCATCATTGTGTAGCGAGGGCCATGAAGAGACGTCGCTTCTGGCCATGAACAAATAGTTTTTTATTTAATCCGGACATCACTTTTCACCTCAACATACTTAGCAGCCTTCCAGTAACTCCAGGGTCCATAGTTACCAGATGACAACTGAACAATAGGTGCAAGGGGCGTCAACGCGTTCAAGCAGGAGCCTTACAACCTCCTGATTGCCTGTCGGTCTTGAACGATCACGTCCGTCCCGTACATTTGCTGGTCCTGTCGAGCCGACTTTTCTAGTAACATACCAGAGCTACGGACCATTTGCAGGTCCTGTCGAGCCGAATTTTCTGGATAACATACCAGACCTACGGACGCTGTGAAAATATAGGCCAACGAAGATCCTTGTTCCCGAGAACAAAGAAAACTGATGTCCCGGACGCTGTGAAAATATAGGCCAACGAAGAGCCTTGTTCCCGAGAACAAAGAGAACTGAAGTCCTGGACGCTGTGAAAATATAGGCCAAGGAAGAGCCTTGTTCCCGAGAACAAAGAAAACTGATGTCCCGTTCCTGTGAAAAAAGAAACCTGATGCCCTAGGGACACGAACGCTGCCTTGAGAACAAACAATCCTGATGTACAGTGACCTTATATACTGAGGTTACATTCCTGTTTCTTGGGTAATGTCAAAACGTATCGTTCCTGTGAAAACTAGTGCCTGAGAACAAAGAAAACTGACGCTCACGCCTGTGAACATTCGTGAGAACAAAGAAAACTGATGCTCATATATCTCAAGGTACCCTCAATATAAATCTGCCTAGCGAGCATGGGCGTACCCAAGACATTTGTGACATGACATGATAAATTATGTCATATCTTACAATTTGTCTTAAATGCTAGCACGGGTCAAACATGTGACATATTTTAAAGGCGCAACATGCCTTTCTTGTTGCTGCCCGGCGAGCACGGCCTACTGTGACATGGCTTGAGTCACACATTTCATCTCAGTTTGGGCGATAACGCCATTTTGTCCTAAATAATAGCACCGGCGGCGTGAGAAAATTTCCTGACGTTTGTTTGGGACTCATCGGGTCTTAATTGCTAATACGGGCGCACCCATTTTGTCACAAATGTCACATTTTGACAGATGATTTAGAAAAATGTATCACTTTCGTTCGGAGGTGGTGATAAAATTTTATAGTTGAAAAAAATATATTTGCCTTCTAATTACGGCACCAAATGGCAATAAATTCATTTTGTGTGTATGGTGAATTGGTGATCAATGCTTATTAATTAATTGAAATGTTACAAGATTAATAATTAATTTTTTATTATTACTTTTTCATAATTGTATTTTTTTTATTGTTGTTCTTATTTTAATTATGATTATTTTTTTTATAATTATTTTCTTTTATACCATATTCTTCTTGCTTTCTAAATTTTTAAATGTTTCTTAAATAAAATCCCCCAAAAACTTTTAAAATATAAAAATAGGGGCCCACCGGTATTGGTCCAAGCTATTATATTTTTTAGTAATTATTAAAATTTTCACTATTAATATATCTTTTTAACAAACACTTAATATGTAATCAAACAAACAAAGAAAAATAAAGTGTGCATAAGTCTATGGTCGTGGGTCAAATATTAATTTATTCCCAACAAAATTAAAAAGTTGTTTAGCTGTATGAACGGCATACTTTTTTACGTATTATTTTATTTGGTCGTCTATTCAAATTATGTCGCACTATGAAGAAAGAAAAACAAGAAAAGCAAGTCGCGCCTGTAAATTATGTCACATGGTTGTCCCGTGCTAGCATTTAAGACAAATTGTAAGACATGACATATTTTATCATAACTTGTCATGACCGAGTCGAAAAACAAGCAATGTAAAAAAAAAAAAAACTTGTAATTCATGTTGGGATGCTGCTAACATGGGGGTGGCAAAGGGGGTGGCTAAATTTTGGTTATTTTTGGCCTAGGACATACCGTTTTCGAGATATCATTTTGGAAATATGCAAAATAAAATAAGATACGGAGGCCCATAATTCGGCAACAGTTCGTCGTAGGGCTATGCTTCTCAGAACATAAATGGTTTTTATGGCCAAGGTTAAACCGAAACTACAATAAAATTGGAAAATTTCCGAAAAAGAAAAAAATAAACGTCAAGAAGTTATGCCACAAGTCAAGAAAATATCTCACGCCGCCGTGCTAGCATTTAAGACAAAATGAGTTTATCGCCCAAACTGTGATTAAAAGTGTGACTTAAGCGATGTCACAGTAGGCCATGCTCGCCGGGCTGGTAAGATTACACACCACACAAATGTGCCAACTGGGGTACTAAGCGTTACGTTCGTGAGAAAAGTTCCAGGGAAATAAGAATACTGACGTTCCATCTCGTAAACCTTACAAGTGTCAAGGTTAAGATCATGTTTCTTTAACAGTCAAAAACATAGCGTACACTCTGGGACGATAGAAACCCGTTTCCTGGGTAAGAAAACCCAGTTACTGGTTAGCAACCGTATTACTGGGTGATTAGCGTCGTCAAAAGGCGCAACGTACTATCGTTTCATAGTGGAAACTTCCAGAGCGACTACAGTCGTGAAGAGTGCACGAGTGGATTGAGCCCACGCGTGGACTACCTGGAAGACAACCATTTTGCTGGGACACAGCAACCGTTCCTGAGCCATTCCTGTGGTTCTACCTGCTTCCTGAGAAGCTGACCGTTCCCGTGTGATTACCGTCGCGAAAAGACGGTTTTTTTGAGTTGTTTCTGTTGTGTAACCTGCTTACTGAGAATTCACAGTAATCGAAGATTACACAGAAACTGTATCCTGAAGGAATATAGCATAGCCTGAAGAGTTATCGCTAGAAAACTCATAATCGGAGTTTTCAAAACAGCGTGTTGGGAGCTCGTTTAGGAGATAGAACGAACATACGACGTTCATAGAATTCCTGAAGGGTTACGGCTGAAGGATTATCGCTGAAGCGTTATCCTAGAAGAGGCTTATACACAGAAGCATATTGAATAGTCGTGTGGGCGACTTGTTCTATAAAATAGAACGAAAAAATAGTTGCTGAAATTTCCTGAAGCGTTATAGCTGAAGGCTTATTTTCGACTTAGAATTTGTTTAAAAACAAATAGTAGTTATCGAGATAGAAGCCCTCGATCGAAGTCTGGAGTTTTCAAACCTGGATATCTGGAGTCTGAAGCGACTACTAACGTCAAGAGTTAGACCAACAGTTCAGTGATTGGTACCAGCTCAGCTGCTCATCCTTGGAGGCTGCTGGACAAGTTGACACTCAGACAACAGTAAGTACAGTGAAAACATACTCATGTGCTTACCCATTTTGTGTTGAAAGTCTTATAGTGAACTTGTTTACGTATCAACATTGAAGTTTGAAGCTGATTTGGAACTTATAATTTTCGAGAAAAATTGAAGTTTGGACATACCCGTAGCGAAGCTCGAAAATAGATGTCGACCAGTTCGTGCTGAAGTCTAGAGTTGGACTCAGCCGTTTCGAGCTGACATTTTGAAGAAGTCTAGAATTGGACTCAGCCGTTTCGAGCCGACGTTTTGAAGACAAGTTGAAGATTGGACTTGGACTTAGCGTATTCAAACTGAAATTTTGAACCAATCAGGATGCCGACTACCAGATCCCAGGACAAGAGGCCTGAAGCATGGACAGTCGCCATTGAGCGTCCAGGTGCGGGCATACAACATCAGCTGCCCCCACGCTCGCCGACTACTACTGAAGGGACAGAAAAGTCCATACCAGTCAGAAGCCCACCAACGTCACAGATAGGTGACAACACACCCACACATGAGGAGGAGGAACCACAGGAACCAAGCACACGCAGGAAGGCATCGAAACCAGAAGATTCTTCAGAAGAAACACTGAAGCCTTCTGGTAGAAAACAAAGGATCCAGGATAAGACCTTTGTTCAAGGAGAAGTAATGGCTACCCGGGGTGACGCCCGTAACGAACATACTAGACCGCCGTCAACTAGCAAGTCGACCCGGTGACGTAAGAAAATTTCAAGAGCTCGTGAAGACTTATTGAAAATAAAGTTGGAACTTGCCAAATTAGCACTTCAAAAAGCAGAAGAAGAAGCTTCTGAGGATGAATATATGGATGACAGAAACTCTAATGAAGAGTATGTCCGTTCGTGGCTCGAAGAGGCGCCAGAGCCCACACCGTTGAGGGAGAATGACGTCGCCAAAGGGGACAGTGACGATTGGACCCCAGCTGCGGCCGTCGACGCTATAGCGGACTCCCGGAAACATATCGACCATATAGACCACAAGTGAAATCTAACATCGAACCGCCTAGGACAGAGCCGTCCAACGCGGAGCCGCCAAGGCAAATAGAAGCGAAAGAGTCACTCCGTTCTTTTCTAACGGAGCTGACATCCGCTATAGCGTCGCTAGCCGACAGAAAAATCGAACCATGGACGCCTAACCGATCAGCGTCGCAGGTTATCATGACTCTGCCGAATTTTGGTGGAGCTCATACAGAATGGCTATCTTTTCGAGCCATTTACGAGGCAACTCATGCCTACTTCAGCGACATAGAAAACACGGCAAGACTCAGAAGGAGCTTGCGTGGTCGCGCACTGGAGACAGTGAGCTCAGAGCTCATCGGGAACGCAAAACCGGATGAGATCATGAGGGAATTGGAACTACAGTTTGGACGTCCTGACTCAATAGCTCAGGCCGAAACGGACCGACTACCAAAATGCAGTGAATCGCCCAAGGACATCTGCACCTTTGCAAGTCGAGTCAGAAGCGGAGTTGTCACTCTGCGAGCTCTCAAGAAGGGGCACTATCTGCTTAGTGCCGAGCTGGTGCGCCAGCTAACTGAGAAGCTACCCAATTCTCTGCGTGTACAGTGGTACAGAACGTACACGGAAAAGTACCAGTCGCTGCCGGACCTGTCACTCTTCAGCGACTTCATAACCGAGCAAGCTCACTTCTGCAGTGCATTCGCCCCGCCTGAGAACATTAAGGAAACGGATTCTCTAGCGGGAAAAGGCGTCATACAACGGACGCATACAGCTACCGACAAGCCGGTAAACAAATGTCGAATTTGCGACAAAAGTGGTCACTACGCGTCTGACTGCCAAAGGTTCAGAGACGCAGCAAGTGACAAAAGATGGGAGCTAGCCAAGAATTACAACTTGTGCTATCGCTGCCTTTTTTTTTTTTTTTTTTTTGTTCCGGGGTGGAAAATCCTCATCGGATGTCCTCCGCCCTGGGGGGGGGGCGGAGGGGTCTGTCAGACTCCTACTGACTAAAAACCACCCCGGTGTTCCATCTCACACTTACGCTGGGGGTCGCGGGAACAATGATACTTCCGCAACCCTCGGCTAGTGCCGGCCCGCCTGTGCGGGCCACGGTCTCGGGTTGGAGGGGGAGTGAGGTGTTTGACTCCCCCCGCGACGTCAAAGAGGGGCGCGCGTGGAACACTACGCGCCGCCACCTCGGGTCCTGATGTGTGGGGGGCGACGGACGTCCCCGAGTCCGCCACCCCTGGACCCATTTAGGGGGGCTGGAAGAGGGCGTTGTCCGCCCTCCGCCGACGCCCGGTGCGTCTGCTGCGGATCGGGTTAGCAGATGAAATCTCCCTCTCCATCTCCGCAGCCTCCTTCTGCGAGACGACTGTTTCGCAGAAGGATACCACCGCGTCCCAGGACTCCCCACTGCCGACCATAGACTCGACTACGGCCGGCAGCGACAGGTCACTGCCTACTTCAGAGATGAGGGCACGGCGTGGCTCCTCCCAAGCGGCACACTCTGCCAGCGTATGCCGCGCCGTGTCCTCCCGGCAGTCGACGCAGTGGTGACACCGGGCGTCCGGCTCCCTGTTTATGCGACACAGGTACTTCCCGAAGCAACCATGCCCCGAGAGCACCTGCGTCACCCGAAACGACAGGGAGCCGTGCCTCCTCCCGAGCCAGCGCTCGAGCACTGGCCGGACCGCCTCGATGGTAACGAGGCCGGCGGTAGGGCGTAAAAGCCTGTCCCGCCATTCCGCCACCAGAACCTCGCGGAGCTGAGACTGACGCAACTCCATATGTCGCTGCATCAGCCCTTCGCCCCGCGCCCGCGCTTCCTCGCGCCACCGGTACAGTGACGCGAGTACCTTTGCCTCCAGGTCCCAGGGCGGGGATCCGGCCAGTACGCAAGCCGCCTCGTAGGAGATCGTGCGAACATTAAGGAAACGGATTCTCTAGCGGGAAAACGCGTCATACAACGGACGCATACAGCTACCGACAAACCGGTAAACAAATGTCGAATTTGCGACAAAAGTGGTCACTACGCGTCTGACTGCCAAAGGTTCAGAGACGCAGCAAGTGACAAAAGATGGGAGCTAGCCAAGAATTACAACTTGTGCTATCGCTGCCTAAGACAACGTCGTGCTGGACACACTTGCAACAAGAAGCAGTGTGGTCATAAGGGGTGTACAGCCACGCACCATCGACTTCTTCATAGGGGTAAGAAGCCTCAAACAGAC
Source organism: Orthosia gothica (assembly GCA_949775005.1). NCBI lineage: Eukaryota > Metazoa > Arthropoda > Insecta > Lepidoptera > Noctuidae > Orthosia > Orthosia gothica. The sequence goes on along the minus strand of CATKRY010000292.1, from coordinate 48,236 downwards.
AGGACAAGGAAGCCTGCTGTTCCAGAAGAGAAGAAGGAGTCTCAGGAGACGGTGGCCAGTTCGCGAACTGAATCGAGTCAAGCTTTCCTGAAGATGATACCGGTCCGGGTAATAGGACCGGCGGGAGAGGCAGACACATACGCACTCCTTGACGACGGATCCACCGGTTCGCTGATCGACGAAGCAATCGCTCAGCGAGTGGGAGCATTGGGCCCAATTGACCCTCTGAAGATCGGTGCTATTGGAAACACCATGATCGACACTCCCTTATCGAGACGTATAACCGTCACTCTCACAAGTCATATGAGAGATAGGGTGCCCTTCAAGGCGTGCACCATTTCGAAGCTCAACCTGTCACCACAGGCAGTCAGTCAAGAAGACGTAGCCCGCTGTAGGCACCTTCGAGACTTGACGTCGCAGCTTACGTATCCTGCTGGAGTGCCAAAGATACTCGTCGGCCAAGACAACTGGCATTTGTTGTTGGCCACTGAAGTCCGCAGAGGACCTAGACGCCAACCCATCGCGTCGAAAACCATGATGGACTGGACATTGCACGGCGCGCACACCAGAACACTGGGCCAGCAGGTGCACTATGTCAATGGGTGTCAGTCCGTTGACGCAAGGCAAGATGCGGAACTGAACGAGCAGCTCCGTGAATTCTTCGCTATCGAGTCGTTGGCTATCAATCCACGACAACCAGCTTCTGACCCCCAGAAGAGGGCAGAAGATATCCTGAACCGTCACACAAGACAGTTAGGAAATGGGCACATAGAAACCGCTATGTTATGGCGGGACGAGAAAATAGAGATGCCCGATAGTTACGAGACAGCATTCAAAAGGCTGGTCTCCATAGAAAAGAAGCTGGATAAATACCCCCCTCTTCGTGTGAAATACACACAACAGATGGACTCCCTGATAGAAAAGGGATATGCTGAGAAGGCTCCCAAGTCAAGCACGCCAGGAAAAACCTGGTACCTGCCTCATTTCGATGTCTTTAATCCCATGAAGCCAGAGAAACTTCGAATAGTACATGATGCCGCCGCAAAATCGAGAGGAAAGTCACTCAACGACTTCCTGCTAACTGGACCAGACTTGCTGCAGTCGCTGCCCGGCGTCATGATGAGATTTCGTAGACACTGCGTGGCCATCTCCGGAGACATAGCCGAGATGTTCATGCAAGTAAAGGTGCGAAGTGAAGACCGAGACTCACTTCGCTACCTATGGAGAGGCAACAGAAGAGATGGAGCCCCAGAAGAATATCGTATGACGTCCATCATTTTCGGCGCGGCCAGCTCGCCGTGCACCGCCATCTTTGCGAAAAATTGGAACGCAAGAAGGCACATCGAACAGCATCCAGTAGCAGTGAAAGCTATAGTAGAGAGCCATTATATGGACGATTATCTGGACAGCTATAAAACAGTCGAAGAGGCGACAGAAGTCGCGACAATGGTGAAGAAAATACACCAACAGGCGAAGTTTGACCTAACAAAATGGGTATCAAACAGTAAGCGCCTGATAGAAAACATCGATCCGTCACAAACCTGCACTGAGGTTGTGAACATCGGAGACACAGCAGGCGCAGAGAAAATACTCGGCCTTATTTGGAGACCTAGTGAAGATACGCTAGGTTTCAACCTAACGCTTGCGAGACTGCCGCCAGGAATTTTAGAAAAGGAGGCCCCTACAAAAAGAGAGGCTCTCAAAATCGTTATGTCGTTATACGACCCGCTAGGACTCGCCTCACCTGTTACGATTCGAGCAAAACAAATATTGCAAGAAGCTTGGAGGCGAGGCGTCGATTGGGACCAGCTATTAGATGCTGACCTAGCAGCTCAGTGAAGAAGCTGGATCGAAAACCTGCGGCAGCTCAAGGACATCAGCATACCAAGATGTTATCCTGGTTATAGTGATGCCACAGAAATACAAATACATGTATTTACCGACGCAAGCGAGATGGCATACGCAGCAGCTGTATATTGGCGAGCCACCACAACAGAAGGCACACAGAAGGTGAGCCTAGTCATGGCCAAAGCGAGAGTAGCTCCATTAAAGCTACAATCGATACCGCGCCTCGAGCTGCAGGCAGCGGTGATGGGAACCCGTCTGGCTGCAGCTGTGAAACGTGAACACGACAACAATCCATCGTCGGTCACTTATTGGACAGACAGCAAAACAGTCTTGTCGTGGATACGAAAAGGAGCACGAACCTATAAAGCTTTCGTAGCTCATCGCATAGCTGCCATAGAAGAAGGTAGCAAAGTGGAGGATTGGCGATAGATATCCACGAAGTTGAACATCGCCGATATAGCAACTCGTGACGTGCCGCCGAGGTTTGACTCACAACACGAGTGGTTCTGTGGCCCTAGTTTTTTGTATGAAGACCCTTCTTCATGGCCATAAGAAAAACCTCCAATCGCAGAAGAGACAGGTGAGGAAAGAACACTCACTGTCACAGAAAAAGAGAAGTCTGTTTTGGAGAAAAGAACACACAGACATACATACACTTCGAAGCTCATAGAAGCTATACCTAATCCCGTCAACTTTTCGAGATGGGAGCGGCTATTACGTGCGACTGCTACCGTCCTACATTTTATACATCTCTGTAAACAAAAAACAGAGAAAACGTTCTACAAAAGAACCCAGAAAAACGCTGAGGAGGACACGGACTGGCGAAAGAAAAAGAAGACAGCGACTGCAGCAACCAAGCCGTCATACATAGCGCCAGAAGTCCGAAAGCAGTACATAGATGCGAGTTTTCTTCAAAAAGCCGAAAAAATACTCGTACAAGTTGCACAGCAGCAATCATTCGCTCAAGAAATAGCTAGATTGCATGCACAAGAAATAGTGGACAAAAATAGTCCGCTACACGCGCTGCAAATAGAAGTAGTAGATGGCCTACTACGTATAAGAAGCCGTATAACCGCCACTGACGAGGTCACAGAAGATGTGAAGCGACCGCCAATATTACATGGCGACCATCACATAGCCCAGCTCTATATAGATTGGACACATCGCAGCTTACTACATAGTGGGACTGAACTCACAATAAATGAGGTACGACAGCATTATTGGGTCGTAAGGATGCGTCCCACCACCAAGAAAGTACTGGCACAATGTCTTCAGTGTCGTATTCGTAAGGCACAAGCACCTGTGCCAGCGAGCGGCGACCACCCACGAACGCGCCTGGCTCATCACCAAAGGCCGTTCACGTACACCGGGCTAGACTACTTCGGCCCGCTATCTGTCACCGTGGGTCGCCAGCATCACAAGAGATATGTAGCATTGTTTACATGCCTCACCACAAGAGCTGTCCACCTCGAGATCGCCGCCAGCCTCAGCGCAGACAGCGCGATAATAGCGCTGCGCCGTTTCGCCGCGCGCAGAGGATGTCCAACTGAGATCCACTCAGACAACGGCACCAACATGCACGGTGCCGATCGAGAGCTACGAGAGGCCTTCCGAGAGGAGGCCAGTCGCCGAGGCATCACTTGGCGCTTCATCACCCCATCAGCGCCCTTCATGGGAGGCGCATGGGAGCGCCTAGTTCGCTGCGTGAAAAACGCATTGTATACCGTACTCACAGAGAAACACCCACACGAAGAGGTGTTGTCCACACTGATTTGTGAGGCAGAGTACACGGTAAATAGTCGCCCGCTGACACACGTATCAGTCGACGGCGATGACGACGAGTCTATCACGCCGAACCACTTCCTACTTGGTGGGTCGGCTAGACTCCCAACCCCCGGCGTGTTCACCGAGCAAGACATCGACCACAAAAAGATGTGGCGTCGGTCACAAATCCTGGCCGACATGTTCTGGCGCCGGTGGGTGCGAGAATACCTGCCGGAGCTCCAAAACCGGCGGGAGCCCCATAGCCGCGGGCCTGGCCTGCTGGTGGGCGTCCTTATCGCGGACGGGCAGCTGCCTCGCAACACGTGGCCGCGAGGCCGCATCGAGGCCATATACCCTGGCCCTGATGGAGAAGTCCGGACCGCTGAGGTGCGCACTACTGGCGGCACTCTAAAGCGTCCGGTGAAGAAGCTCATTCCTTTGCCAAAATGAGCGCAGCAGAGTTCCAGCGGCGAGAGCTGAGCGACGTGTCGCAGAGCGTCGAGGTCACGAACGCTGCCGACGTGCGTCGCTCACTATGCTGATGCAGCGCCGCGCCAACGTAGCATCGAGTCGACGCGACACTGCACGGCGGGAGAGATGTTCGCGACGATACGTCACCATTTAGATAGATAGTCGTATGTAAAATGTAAATAGTATTGACAGACACACGTCTGCTCACCCCAGAGCGCCATCGCATACTAAACGATGTCGGTAGGTGAAAAAACCTTTTATAGTAAAGCTCGTAACTAATTTTCGTTCATGTTTTTGAGACACTAAAATTATATTTTATGTGTCTATCAGTATGTAATAGGGTTATATAGTCTAATAACAATAAATTAGAAGTATTAATATACATACTGATTGTGTTATTACGGAAAGAAACAAGTATTCATGCTCCGTAACACAACCGCCATCGACGAACGATTAGTTCACAATGACCCGTAAGATTATTTTTTATTTTTTTTTCTAAGTGGCGTCTCGCAGATTCAATCAAAGTGATTGGCTACTGCTTAACCGGATTGACCTACGGAGACTAAGCTATATTATAGCCTCCAGCAAGGCACAAACAAGTTCTAAACCTAAGCGACCACGCTGAGGGCTACCCCAGTTGGGGTCGAACCTCGGCTCAGGGCGTCGCTGGGGGACAGCTATGCTGGATCTAGATTAATGAATTTACTTTCCGTTCGTAAACTACCTAAGAAGTGAAGAAAACGGATAAGAAACTCCTTTATATCTAATAATTTAACTAATGCTCAGCTAATCGCGGGCTGGCGGGAATTTATTGAAGGAACACGCGACGGGCCTCTACGGTGAGGACGGAACGAATCGGTTTGTATTTCTACGTTTGTTTTCTACTCTCTACGGCTCATAACGAGCAGATTGGAGGGGTCATGGGTTAGAGAATAAGCCTCAATAGTCGAAATGAGAGAATTTCGCCTTATTGCGTAACTTACAAATCGAAAGGGCATGGGTCACGCCTTATGCGCTTTCCCATTAACCGTTTCGGAAAACAAGGCTATCTAGCTCTCTTGTTATTGTAGGATACCTACGAAATAGGGCTTGGGACTCTGCTGGGTTGGGTTTAATACCCATCGCTTCGATCTTTTGGATCTCAGCGGCCAGCGATCGGGCAGCGTCAGTCATCCAGATCGCGTACGCACCGATGACAATATCGGCGACGCTGCGGCTGGGGTCGGGCACAAATTGAGTCAGGCTCGCGGCGGCGGCAGTGAAGGAAGCCACATGGCGACCTTGAGCGGGCATGGGGGCGGCTGGGGCCTGAGGGGCCGGGCTGAGGGTTGGTGCCGGTATGGGGTGATCCATCAGACCTGGGATGGTCTGCTGGTTGGTCTGAGGGGCCACCTTTTGGTGGTTGGGTTTCCCCCATGGCGACTGCCTTTGTGGGGCTAAACGGAGGGGGGCTTGGGATGTGGGGGCTGCGCGTGCTTCGCGGTCCCCAGCGCGCTTGGCCATTTTGGGCGCAAGTTTGGGGGCTCGAGGACTGACCCGTAAGATGGCGGCGCTTGATATTTATACTAAAACCACTTAGTGTAGAATTTTGATAACTTTAAACTCATGTTTTAGGGGCTTTTACATAGTTTATAGTGCGCATATGGCGCTTATGTATTAGAATTATGCATAAGGTATCTTAGACATATGATATATGTATAGTTTTAAGGGAATAAAAATATTTTGTTTACTTATTTTAGACCCCCCGATTTTGGCAGGGTACGAAGTAGTGCTATAGGTATTCTATTCACCTGCCAATCAGATTATTTCCTTACACATAATTGTTTTGTTAGGAAACACCATCTAGGTGTTCTAGATAGGATAGCTGGATACCATGACTGAGAAATTATACATAATAGCAGTACATGGCCAGTCTTAATGCATTTTCATTCTGAAAAGGCAAATATGCATACATTTTGCTCAAGTAAGTGTTTAGAAAATTCGATACAAGCCATTTAGCGCTTCTAGGTGACCTAGAATTCTGTCTGGGCCCTATAAATAGATAGCACCTATGTAATTCTAGTACATAGACATCACTTACTTGAGATAATGTGTCTGTGTATGCCGGCATGGACGTTTCTATGCGTCTGCCGATGGGTCGCTGCGTCCAGGGACATTTGGTGCCTGGTCAGCTATAGATATGCTGTCTGAAGCATAACCTCCGTGGACCCTCAGGCAGGCGCTTAGACTCAGTCACAATGCAGAGCTAATATATAGCTATATACACACATACACAGACGTTAAAGCTATGGAACAACGCAATATTTCGTATTCGGCCGCTTCACGGCACCTTAAGCAGGAGAAAGGCTGGTGGTACACCCATCAAGGTACCGCCATTCGGCAGCCCAGTTCTCCAGCTACTCAACCACACTTCCAGATGGAGCCTAGCTCTGGTGGTTGAGGAGCTAATCGACCTAACATAGGGCGAGGTTCCATGGTTTTTTCATGTAAACAAACATGTAATAAGAGATGCTGCTTCGAGGGTCGGACATATATCCACCAAACTTCTACCGTGGGATAGCCCATCGCGAAGGCTATCCGATGGTGAATGTTTGGTGAGGATCCGCCCAGCAGCTTGACCACAAATTGAGCTTATGAGCCAAGATCGGGAGCATAAGCTAAACTTTCGAACCTTCGCGCGGCTGTACGCCTGAAGGTTATCAATATAACCGTGACACTTATTTATTTATTTATTTATTATATACTTTACTGTACACCAAGATAAAAAACAATAACACATATGGAAACCTTAAAATAAAAACAAACATACAACAGGCGGCCTTATCGCGTTCTGCGATCTCTTCCAGGCAACCCAGAATGGAGAGAGATAGCCTGGACACGACATGGGGTTGCACTTGGTGCAAGTTAAAATAAAATAATAAGTTACAAACAGTGCTTACATACTAAATATAAAATACTAAAATAGATACATAAATACATACATACATATAAATAAACAGGCAAGAAAACGATACAGCTTCAACAAGAACAAGATCACAGTGACAGGTAGTGCTCCTTTACCAGTCTTTTAAAGATCGGCAGTGATTGCGCGCGTTTTATAGTTACAGGCAATGCATTCCATAGACGAGCGGCCTGGACAGTAAAAGATTTGTCCAGGAAGATAGTGGAATGCATTGGCATTTTAAGTTTCATGTTATCCGATGACCTAAGAACTTTCGTGTGTGAGTCACATAAAAACTGAAATCGATTTTTGAGGTAAAGAGGGGTAGATGGGAAAAATAGTATATTATACAGGAGGGAAAGAATATGAGCATTCCGGCGAAGGCGAATTGGCAACCACTTGAGTTTCTCGCGGAATTCTGTGACATGGTCATATTTGCGCAAACCAAATATGAACCTTATGCAAACATTTTGAAGACGCTCAAGTTTATCAAGTTGTACTTCAGTGAGGTCAAGATAGCTGGCATCAGCATAATCAAGGATGGGTAAAAGAAGAGATTGCGCAAGCGCAATCTTGGTGGCAGTCGGCAGAAAATTACGCAGTCTCCTCAGAGATCCAGCAGATGCGAATAGCTTGCGGCTAACTTCCTGCAGCTGGGCAGTCCAAGAGAAGTTCTTGTCAATGAATATCCCCAAGTTCCTAACATTCTCGCTAAAGGGTACAACAGAGTTATCAAAAGAAACTTGGGGAAGAGTCGTCCAGTCGATCCTTGAGACCAACCTTGAACTGCCCACCACCAAAACTTGCGTTTTTATAGGGTTCACCGTAAGTCCGTGCTTCTTGCTCCAGTCGCATATACAGGCCAGATCACTATTTATGGTCAAGATAGCCTCAGATAGATCACTAAGAGGAGATCGTGTGTAAATTTGAAGATCATCTGCATAAAGGTGGTAGGAAGAAATTAATTCATTGGATATTGAGTTAATAAAAACTGCGAAAAGTAAGGGAGATAGAACGCCGCCCTGAGGAACCCCGGCAGAAGTACTACACCAGGAAGACAAGGTCTCCCCGATGCAAATACGTTGTCGGCGACCAAACAGGTAACTACGAAACCATTCAACAACCGATGGAGATATGTTAAGAGCGCAAAGGACGCCAAGTAAATCGAAATCCACGGTATTAAAGGCATTACTGAAATCCAGTAGAGCCAAAACCGTTAGATTACCCATCTCCATGGCTGACCTTATATCGTCTGTAATATTCAGAAGCGCTGTAGTTGTGCTATGACCAGGGCGGAAGCCGGACTGGAAGGGGTTAAGGAGGTTATTTTTGGAGAGAAAGGTGCTTATTTGGTTGTGGATTAACCGTTCAAGGACTTTGGATAGGAATGGCAAGATGGATATTGGACGATACTCAGAGAAGGATGTGGGATTGGACTTTTTAGGTAAAGGAATTACTTGAGCATCTTTCCATGAACTTGGAAAAACACTGCTAGACGCAGAAAAATTGAGGATGTGGCAAATTACGGGCAGGATAATGTCTAGCACCGGTAGTAGCATTTTACGGCTGATACAGTCGCTTCCTACTGCGTTTGACGAAATCGATAGTATGCTCTTCTTAACATCACATGCAGAAAATTGACCAAAAACAAATGGAGAATAACTGGGTGTCGGCAGAGATGAAAGATGATTCAATGTATTTAATTTAGTTGTCCTATCAAAATTGGACGAAACAGTAAAATGATTATTCATTGCGTCAATATTTATATCTTTAGGGATAGTTTCTTGTCTGGATTTACCGACCCCCAGTGACCTTAGAAATTTCCAAACTTTGGAAGCGTCCCCATTTTGGACAGAATCATGAATATGTTGGCGATTGGCATTCCTACACACCTTATTGCAGTGTTTACGGATTGAGACATATCTTTCCCTATTAGCGTCAGTAGGCCGACGCTTAAATTTGGCTTTTGCCGTAGCTTTTTTGTTCATGATACTTTTAATTTCCTCTGTCAGCCACGGCGCTGGCAAATGCCTTACTTTAACTGCCCGAACAGGAGCGTGATGGTCGTAAAGCTCAACAAGTTTAGTCGTGAACGTAAGAACTTGCTCATCGACTGAAGTAGAGGCAAATAGAGAAGACCAATCTATGTTGCTGGCATCCTTACAAAGACTGTCAACGTCCATACCACCAAAATTGCGCTGCATGAGAGTTTTGGCTTTAGCCTTAGGTGGACGAATTTTATATGAAAGAAAAATCAGATCATGATAAGAAAAGGCATCGGCTGAGCATTGGCCATGCTTAGCGACGCGGTCAGGAGAGGAGACGAAAATCAAATCAAGAAGTGAAGGAGTAGAGTTAGGAAAATGGTGAGTAGCACTAAGTGGAAGAATAGAAAGATTACTAGAAGACAAAACATTACTCAGGGAAGAAGAACGATGGTCTTTCTTCAAGAGACAGGTATTAAAGTCACCCATGATTATGCTATGACTGTAAGAAGGGATAAGCATTTCTAACAGCTTTTCAAATGATGAGAAGAAATTGATACGTACGGAAGGGCAATAATAGACGCCAAGGAGTAATTTGGAATTATTTAGGTCGACCTCAAGAAAGAGATGCTCACCAGCATTCGATGGCGGTGGCTGTGCAGACACATTGAGAACAGAGAAAGGAATATATGCGCGAAGGTATATGGCAACACCACCACCACCACCAAGCGTCCGGTCGTTTCTAATGAGTACGAAGCCAGGAAGTGAGTAACTAATAGAAGGGAGACAGGGTTTAAGCCATGACTCGGAAATAAGAATGGCATGTATGTCTTTACAGTCAAAACTTGCCAGCATATCGTGGAAATGAGCCGGAATACTCTGGGCGTTGATATGTAGAACGTTGAAATTCCTAGGAACATCGGAAAACTGCGCTGTAAGATTGTCTGCGAGAGAAGGTACACTCACAAAACTGCCGTCACTACAAGTCAAAGAAAAAAAACTATTGCTATCGCTGCTTTCATCAATAGACATGAATATATAACTAATATACTAATATAAATATATAAAATCCTATCTCGAAAATATAAACTATTAATAAATTCACCTGCCAGTTGCGTTCAATAACATTAAACAAGATACAAAAAAAAAATATCCATTAAAAAATTGGTGAATCCGGGCAACAAAAACAGAAACCGAAACAAAAAAAAAGTATAAAACAGAAATAGAGATCAAGAAAATTAAGTTAACATACAAATAAAGATTAAAAAGTGCACCGTTACTTAAAACGGAACGCACCGATAGGAACATAAATTGACGTTTAGTATAGTTTAACTGACAGTGACAAGACGTGACAGACAAAATGTAAACAATAATTTTGAAGTTCTATCAAACAATAGTTGAGGTAAAAACAGAATAAAATATCACCCGGATCTCCATAAAAAACATCACAAGGAAGTCTATCACTTCTTCAAAGCAGTAGTACGCTTCAGCCTTGCGGTCTTCACAGAAGCAGTGGTCGGAACAGAGTCTGGCATTGCTGCTTTAGATACACTCGGTTCGGCGTCAATGAGAATCGGCACAATTTTGTCCAATTCAGCGAGAGACTCAATCCGGTGTCGCGTATCGCCGGGACCAAGAATATAGACGCAGCCCGCCTTAGTCCAGCTCCTGGAGACGCCAACTCTCTCCCTCGCAGCCAGGAATACATCATGCCGCCCCTTTGTAAGGAACTCGGACATAGTAATGCCCGAGGCCCTCAGTTTGATTTTAGAAAACCAGATCCTATCACGAAACGCAAGACTGCGAACTTTAAATAGGATAGGCCTGGTTTTATTGGCCACTGCTCGACCCATCCTGTGACATCGGCTTATGTCAGCTACAGTGAAGTCGCTTAACTGCAGTTTATCATTAACTACTTTGGCGATGACCCTGGCGGTGTCCTCCTTCTGCTCCTCACTCACGCCATGCAAAAGCAGAATTTTCCTCCGTCCTCGCATCTCCATTTGATCAACACTACGGGCTAGAAGCTCCACTTGTTGCTGAAGGGTGTTGAGGGCTTGGGAGATGAATGCCCGGAACATGTTGAATTCAACTGCTAGGCCGGAACTTGTGACCGGTGATGGTGGGGCCTTCAGCAGTTCAGCTTCAAAGATGGACATCCGTGTGTGAAACAAGTCCTTTAGGTCACTCAAAGTGCTAGTCAGTGAATCCATTATGTTGGTGTGATGTTAACAGTAATTTGTAGTGAATAAAGTGTAAGGATAACGCTTCACCAGCAGGTAATAACTATAAACTTATAAAATATGTCATAAAATATTATTAAATACTATTCTATTAAATTAAATTGAATTTTAATAACAAGCGTTTTTTATTTAGTGTTAATTGGTACAACTACCCACAAAAAAAAAAAAAAAAAAAAAAAAAAAAACTTATGTGTGTCGACGGCCCAGTAGGAAGGCTCCAAGTCCTTTGCTGGTGCCCTAGAGCTAAAGGATCTAGTTTTAGGAGAAACTCGATTGTAAAGCTTTAAACTGGCGGGAATTCCCTTTCTTTGATGTTCTCCGTACGAGAACTCCCTGATGGTATATGGGCTAGGGACCTGGATCAAGGACCGGAGGGAAGGTCTCCTCGAGACCTATCTAAAGGTGCAAGTTTGACCAGAATCGGTCCAGTGGAAGGGTAGTTCCTGTCAGTTTCAAGCTACGAGTCTTAGGTTATATTTTTTGAAAATAAAAGTTTTTGCGCACGGAATATCGTGGTCCTCGTTGCGGTCGCGTTTGTGTGATCAATCGTGCGCAGGCACATGATCGAATTGTAGCCATTATTTCACCTAAAGTCGTTTCCACGCATCATTGTGTAGCGAGGGCCATGAAGAGACGTCGCTTCTGGCCATGAACAAATAGTTTTTTATTTAATCCGGACATCACTTTTCACCCAACATACTTAGCAGCCTTCCAGTAACTCCAGGGTCCATAGTTACCAGATGACAACTGAACAATAGGTGCAAGGGGCGTCAACGCGTTCAATTAGGAGCCTTACAACCTCCTGATTGCCTGTCGGTCTTGGACGATCACGTCCGTCCCGTACAGCTTGTTAAGCTGTTGGTCACGGCTGTCATTTGTAGATCTTTGACAGTCGTTACGGATAGTCAGAAGCTTGAGATCTGACACCAATCTTGCCAAGGGGTATGTTACCCAGTTACTGGGTTGTGGAAGTCAGATAGGCAGTGATTCCGGTTAGACTGGAAGCCAACACCAATATAGTTGGGAAAAGGCTAGGCAGAGGGAGAGATTGTTGGGCATGGCTCTAAGGAGAGACTTTTCGCCATTGCATCGTGGTGAAAGGATTAGCTGGCTAGACTCTGCGTTACCGAGTGCTAGCTGCCTAAGGTGCGTAGAGCGTTTGGAAGCAGTACAATTAAGAATAACTCCACTCAGGGATGCTCCTTTCATGTACCCTATATAACAGTTATTGGGTTCGTTACACCAGATTTCCGTAGACACAGTAGCATACTTTGTCTACCTGTTTTTGCGATCACATCCTGCATTGATAAGAACGAGATAACATATGAATATGATGTGAAACAGAGCATTTATAAAATTTTAAGAATATTTCTAAATATTTAGGAATGCGAAGCTATGTTAGCAAGTAGTGTGAAGATCTAGAACAGTCTCCATTTGAAAAAATAGACTTGATGATTCCAAGCATTACTAATACGAAACAGTCACCTACCAAACCCATGCCATAAAAAAACCATAGAGCCACCCATAGTAGTATATTATTGGGCATTCTACCCCACCTACCGTTCCTTCGGCTCACAGCTCCGTTCGCCTCCGTCACTCTCGGTGGGGTAGAATGCCCAATAACATTTTTTTATATCGTTTGGTGGCTTATCTCAAATTCAATTCAAGTAAATACTAGTTCAGCGCCTAATTCTACTCGGTCTTTCTCACCGTAATTTACCGCTGCATTAGATTCTTACTCTAGTCGTGAGAAGGTTCAATTTTGTATCACCACAACTAATAAATAACTACAATGCTTGATTCAATAAAATCTGCTTTCAAAAACACTTGTAAAGTTCAAGAATTCTAGCGGCGAGATTATATTTATTCGAGATTTGCAAACTGATCAGCAAAATATGTACATATGACGTTCCATTGAAGCACCAAGATAGCTATAAAGAGCAACCAGAAGATTTGTTCCACCAACAGATGCAAAATTTGGTGAAATCTAATTTGGAAAACACACATTATCTTATATTGAAGGACAGCCATGGAGAGGTTGTTAGTACATTTATTCGAGTTACCTAGCGACAATGATTTTCATGTTATAAATGTTAATGTAACACATTAATTGACTCATTATTAATATAGGTAACCGTTTCAATCAGTCGCCATGAAATTTGTTAAACAACCACAATCATTGCATGTAAACACAATCTGCGATGATTATTGTAAAACTAGTTTGCGTCATGGAGAATTGTTACCTAATTCTGTACGATGTATCATTTGTGGACCATCAAATTGTGGAAAAACAAATTTACTTATTGGACTTCTTATACATGAAAATGGTTTACGGTTTCAAAATGTTTATGTCTATTCAAAAACCTTACACTATCCTAAGTACATTTTTTTTTTTAAAGTTTTACAACGGGTACCATCTACCTCACTTCAGAAATATCAAGGGAATGAGGAAGTTATAAGTGTTCAAGACGCAAAACCAAATTCCGTGATTATATTTGATGACGTTGCTTGCGAAAATCAAAATAACATGCGTGATTATTTCGCGATGGGAAGGCACAAACATATCGACTGTTTTTATCTAAATCAAACATATAGCAAAATCCCTAAACAGTTAGTAAGAGATAATGCAAACTTAATTATATTATTCAAACAAGATGATATTAACTTGAGGCATGTTTATGAAGAACATGTTAACACTGATATGACATGGCTTGAATTTCGTGAAATGTGTTCTAAAATTTGGAGTGAACCCTTTAATTATGTTGTAATTAATAAAGATTGCAACAAAAATAACGGATGCTATAGAAATAAATTTGACACTTTTGTAGTCTTTGATTAGTAATACAAATATTTAAGACTATGATGCTTACATGATATCATTATTACTGAACCAACTCTTAATCGATAACTATCAAAGTCTACCGTAATGGAAAAATCACTGAAAAAACAAGTCGTCGATGCTGCAGAAGCTGTCAAGAAGAAGGTACGAAAGATGCGTGATTTTGAGACTGAAAATAAGCAGGCATTGGAATCAGTTTTTAGACCTGTAACAGAGTCTCTCAATTGTATAGCTAACAGCAATAAGCAAACTGACCTCTTACGAACAAAAGAAGTTCCGGCTGAAAACGGGCGCACGGTTGGCGCAGTGGTTAAGCGATTGACTGCTGCGCTGCGTGTCGCGGGTTCGATTCCCGCACGGAACAAATATTTGTATGACCTACAGATAGTTGTTCCGGCTCTGGGTGTTGTGTATGTGAGTTTATATGTTTGTAAACGCACCCACGATACAGGAAGAAATTCCTAGTGTGGGGCAACGTTTTTTTTTAAAAGAAAAAAAAAAAAAAACGATACTTTGCAGAAAAGACTTTCAAGTGATGAAGGGGACAACGACGCAGAAGAAAATGAATGTGATACCGACACTGACGACTCGTACCAATCATTAGGAGAGAACAATCAAGTGCGTAATACATCATCCTGGTCAATATCTTCAGAAGCATTGACAGATATTCCATTTGGTGTTCGAGCGGAGCGAGGACAATTGATGTTAGGTTCTGCTTTCATAACGATCAGCGACAATTACATCACCGTTACTGGTCAGAAATATCGAAGTACTCCTGGACTAAAACAATTGTTATTGAAAAAGGATGTAGATTTAAGCACGGTTACAGAGTCTGATTTGCAGAATTATAAAATGATGTTGGTTGCCACAAACGCACATCGTCGATACTTTGATCCAAGCAAACCAATAAAAAGTAATAAGGGACAAAAATATTTGCAAGTTATAAAACCTCTTTTCAAACTGTCAAGTACTAATCAAAATAACCAAACAAAGGGGAAAGGGCTACCCTTGACAAAAATGTGGAAAAAAAATACAGATTTTGTATATTGGGACGATCCTAATGAACTTGTGGATAGGTTAAAATTATTAATTGCATCTCGAGACGCTGGTAACACTGGATTAGATAATGAAATTATATCTATTATTGAGGAACTGCGTGAAAGTAAAATTATTAAGTAATAAATAAAGGGGAATTTTTAACTGCACCTCTATTTAGAAATTTAAGCAAACAAAATATCTCCACTAATAACCTACTGCAAAACAATATTACTCACCGTAAAACAAAAATACTGATTTGCACACAAATTATTCAATTAAATATAAAATAAATGTGAATTAGTCCAAGAGCGAGCGAAGCGAGCTCGGGAGCTTAGGGCACCCCGACACGGATAGGTTAGGTTCGAAGGAGATGACGGGAGCTGAAGTGAGCGAGCAAAGCGAGCGAACTCAGCTCCCGTCATCTCCTTCATGTTAGGTTACTTTAGACCCTGCAGACAGAAATAGGAGCCCTGCGCAGCGGGGCTCCGTCGACTTTGTTTCGTTTCCCCCCCTCCCTTAAAACTTAAATATTTTGTTGCACTCGAAGAATTATTAGATTTACTTTTAGTTAACAGATAGTTATTCAGTAAAACAGTTAAGCTTTAAAGATCTAGCAGTATAGTATAATTCATTTATTTGATGAGCAAATTTAGTGTGCAATTCAGTATTTTTGGTAGTAATTTCGAATATTTTGATTGAAAAAAGGGGAATTACAGTTAAAGTATTAAATACCACCCATAAATAAATGATACACAATTTTCACCGTTAATTTTATTATAAACCTTTAAATATAATACACCTTAAAGATGAATGTAGATAAATTCGGACATCATATACATTTTTTTTTTTTTTTTTATTACGATGTAACTGAATAGTTACTTCATAACAGTCACAATCTAGCCTTGAGGCTAATAAGTAACTTAAATTTAACCTAATTTGCTAATAATTTATACGGTAAAGAATGTGTCCATTGGCACTTTTCTTATTGTCTCTATTATGATGGGAAGACACTTAGTTCATGTGTTCTTAAAAGGTAGCATTCACTGCACTCCGTAACACTAATTTCACTCTAAACTAACTCAAAAGGCTTAGTCCTTTTCAGTCTCCTTATTATGTCCGTGGTGTCAAGGAGCTGGATAGCCTCGACATTCACATGTTTATGAAGTCTCTCTTCATGAGCTTCGGCGTATTTTTTTATAACTTTGGCGACGAGGTCCACTCCTATGTCCCGGTGGATGTCCTCGTTTCTAATATACCAGGGAGCGTTTACTATGCTCCGCAGTACCTTGTTTTGAAATCTTTGTATAATTTCAACATTGGTACGTTTTGTACAGCCCCAAAGCTGTATACCGTATGCCCATACAGGCATAAGTCCTTGTTTGTACAGAAGTACTTTGTTGTACACTGACAATGATGAATGTCTGCCAAGTAGCCAGTACATATTCCTGTAGCGGATATCTAACTCCAGGCGTTTCTTTTTGACATGAGCCTTCCAGCGAAGCTTGGCGTCAAGCGTCATACCCAGGTATTTTGCAGTATTTTCGTAAGGTATTATGCAACCGTTGATATAAATCGGTGTATAATTAGGGCTTCGGTTTGTGAAGTCTATATGGGTCGATTTGGACTCATTTAACTTAATTCGCCATTTTTTTGTCCAGTTGGTGATGGAGTTCACAGCAATTTGTACTTTATCTACGGCTTCTTTGTGAGTGACACCTATAGCCATGATGGCTGTGTCATCTGCGAAGGTTGCAATAAAGTTGTTTTTCATTTCTGGGATATCACAGGTTGTACACCTGAGGTAGGTAGGTGATAGGTACAAGATAGGTCCAAGAACACTTCCTTGTGGTACACCAGCTTTTATTTGCTTGAGATCTGAGTAAGCATCTTCATGTCGGACTCTAAACGTCCTCTCTGTTAGGTAAGATTCTAAAATGTCTGCAAATTGTTTAGGAAGCATTTCCTTAACTTATAAATGAGACCTTTATGCCAAACCTTATCAAATGCCTGTGCTACATCTAGAAAAACTGTAGAACAGACTTTTTTTTCTTCTAGGGTCCTTTCTATAATGTTGGTAATTCTATGTACTTGGTCTATCGTAGAGTGTTTTTCTCTGAAACCGAATTGGTAATTGGGAATTAGTTTTCTGTCTTCTATTATTGGTTATATGCGTCTTATAAGTAGTTTTTCAAATAATTTTGAAATGATTGGTAAAAGAGATATAGGTCTGTATGATGTTACTTCCTGAGGCGATTTTCCGGGTTTGGGGATCATTATTACTTCAGCAACTTTCCAGATATCAGGCACGTGTTTCAATCGGAATGTTGCATTTATAAGGGTTGTAAGTTTTACTATGGCTTTTCGTGGCAGATTTTGAAGCAGTTCTCCAGTGATAAGGTCGTATCCAGGCGATTTCTTTTTGGCTAAGTTTTTGATCATATTTTGCACTTCTTTCGGCGTAGCTAATCGTATATTCAACTCGTCATGGTGAGTGACATCTAGTGTTATTTTTTCAGAGCTTTCCTCAGCACTTGTTTGAAAAGTTTGTTGTAAATGCTCTGCAAATATATTTGCTTTCTGTTCGTTGCTTATGGCCCATTTGCCATCTATTTGTTTAATAGGTGATGCATGAACAATAGGCTTATTCAGACGTTTAGTGGCTTTCCACAGTGAGTGTTCTGTTTTTCCACTACTTGTTAATTGGCTTAAGTAATTATGTGTAGCATCATCATGATATTCCTGTATTGCTTTACTTAATCTTTTTATAAGTCTATTTAGCATTGTTTTGTCAGGTGGATATCTTGATTGTTGCCATTTTTGCCTCTGAGCCCTCTTTATGGCTATGAGGTTTCTTATTTCTAACGGATAACTATGACTTGCAACTTTTCTTTTCAAGAGAGGTGTATTTCCCCAAGCGCAGCTTTGAATGTCTGTCACAAATTTTGACACTTCTTTATCCAATTGTTGATTATTTTTGAGTGGTACTTTGAGGTCAATCATATTGTCTAAATCGAATTTGAAGCTATCCCAATCCGTGTTTTTATTCACTAAAGTTGGATTGCTTTCTTTCTGAATTATGGTTTCACTTAAAGTTAAGATAATGGGCGAGTGATCAGAGTTCATATCAAATCCCTCCTGTATGTGAAGATATGTAGCCGACAGATTCTTAAATATGAAAAAGTCGATCAGATCTGGAATTCTTTGGGTATCAGTAGGCCAGTAAGTAGGCTTTCCTGTTGATATTGCATTGCAATTGATTTCTCGCATTGCACTAAGCAATTCCCTTCCTTTAGTGTTGGTTAGTCTAGATCCCCATTGCGTTAAGGTCACCTCCCAATATAAACGTGTTGCCAAGAAGTTTCAACAGGTTTCTGTACTGCTCTATTTTCAGAGCATGCTTTGGTGGACAGTATATAGCTGCTACGGTAATGTGATGATATTTAGTTTTGACCCTAACGGCTACAGTTTGTATGAACTCTTCTTCATATTTAAGTTCTAGGTAATGGTAGATGTTCTCTCTTATTATAAGGGTGCTTCCCCCTCTCGCAGTATTGACAGGGTGCAGTGCATGATATATTTTATATCCGTTAAGGTGTATATACGATTCTCTTGTGAAGTGAGACTCCGATATGAGGCACACATCAATTTTTTCTGTTGCAAGGACCGCCTGTAGCTCGTTTTGATGCTTTAGGAGTCCGTTTGCATTCCACGCCATAATTTTTAGAGTGTTCTTCATTTTTGAGTCATACGAGGTAGCTGCGTAGCACTACTTTCTAGGTTTTTTAACCTTTGTTCAAATGAGGTTAAAATATTCAAAATTTTATTTATATTTTCATTTGTGTCGGCGTCTATTGACGTGGAGGGTTGTGAACCGTGCACTGGTGGTTGTGGTTCAAGAGATTTCGTAGCTTGCGCATAAGACACATTCTTTGATACCCTTTGATACTCTTTGACATTTTTCTTAGCACTAGGAGCCTGAGTGACAGGTGTAGTAACTTTTTTTTTCATGGCTTTATTTTTCAGTTGTTGCAATTCTTTGGCCACCATACACCCTCTGTAGTTGGCTGGGTGTGGCTCACCACAGTGAACGCATTTGGGTTTATCTGCTATAGGTTTTGTGCAGTCTTTAGTAAAGTGTTTACCTGTGCACTTCACACATCTAGGTTCCTTGGAGCAATATTTCTGTGTATGGCCATATGCTTGACATCTCTTACACTGTGGTATTAGCTTGGTAGTTTTTAAAGGCTGCACTTCTACTTTACAACCTAATATGGTCTTAATACTATAAATTTTATTTAAATCTTCGTCTTTTTGAAAGGAAAGCATAAACATATTTAGAGGTTCCTTAGTCCTCCAACTTAATTTGTTTACCACTTCCTGGATTTTAAAGCCTTTTGCATTTAATTCTTCAGCTATTCTATTTGGCATACATGATGAGTGTAGATTTTTTGCTATGACCCTAATTGGTCTGTCTTGTTTGTTCTCATAGGAGTGCCAGAGACAATTATTTTCTAATAATAATTTAGTAATCGCTCTGTAGGAGTCTTCGTTCCTGGCGTTTACTTTGACAGAATCCCCGTTCATCATTTTGACCACAAAGGACTCTTTATTTGAGCAAGTCAAGAGAAGATCATAAAACTTCTGGTAGTTTCTGATATTTTCTACTATGACTGGGGGAGGTGGTGGTAGTTTTTTTATTTTTGGTTGCTCGGACTTTGTACCAGCCTGAGGTTCCATGGAGCTTGCTCCTTGCGATACCGGAGACAGTGAAGCATTCATCTTTCTCTTCTTTCTACTTTTTTGTTCACACTAAATTTGTTAGGTCAAACAATTGATGTTAGGTTCTGCTTTCATAACGATCAGCGACAATTACATCACCGTTACTGGTCAGAAATATCGAAGTACTCCTGGACTAAAACAATTGTTATTGAAAAAGGATGTAGATTTAAGCACGGTTACAGAGTCTGATTTGCAGAATTATAAAATGATGTTGGTTGCCACAAACGCACATCGTCGATACTTTGATCCAAGCAAACCAATAAAAAGTAATAAGGGACAAAAATATTTGCAAGTTATAAAACCTCTTTTCAAACTGCCAAGTACTAATCAAAATAACCAAACAAAGGGGAAAGGGCTACCCTTGACAAAAATGTGGAAAAAAAATACAGATTTTGTATATTGGGACGATCCTAATGAACTTTTGGGGGCATGTGGAACAGGGTGTAAAGTCCCACAAACCTCCATAGAAAAGGGAGGATCCTCCGACCAGACGGGTGTTGTGTCTGGTCCGGGCAACTGCCCAACGGTTGTTGTCGGACTGTTGTATGTGTTCTTATCGCGCCGAAAACTTTACTTGCGCGATGCAGGATTTGTGTGACGTCATGTCATTAGTTTGTAAGTGGCGGCGTTGGTGCCGCTACAAACTTGTGGATAGGTTAAAATTATTAATTGCATCTCGAGACGCTGGTAACACTGGATTAGATAATGAAATTATATCTATTATTGAGGAACTGCGTGAAAGTAAAATTATTAAGTAATAAATAAATGATACACAATTTTCACCGTTAATTTTATTATAAACCTTTAAATATAATACACCTTAAAGATGAATGTAGATAAATTCGGACATCATATACATAAGAGAATGCGTTTCTCTGAATTATTAGAATCCAAAGAAAATGCATTGCTAAAATCCGAAAGTAGTGATTATGATTTTAAAAAATCTAGATTGAGAGGAGTAAGATCTCCTGTAGACAAAGACGATGCTGTGAACAAGGATTACGTCGATCAAAAATGCGATCACACAATAAAGGAACTGAATAGAATGATTGGATTGTTGCGTGCTCAAATCATAAAAGATGCACAAGCATAAAGCTGAAGTTTTAGTTCATTTGGAAGATAACTTTTCTATCAAAGCAGAAGTAAATAAAATACTTGAAAAAGCTCCGTGATGGCAAAACAACAAATTGTTAATGAACTACACAAAGCGGCACGAAGAAACTTTGGTAGACGTTCAGTTATTATAAAAGACATAGATGACTTATGGCAAGCTGATCTAATAGATATGCAGAATCTAAAAAGGTTTAATCGGGGTTATAACTACATTTTAGTGGTGATTGATTGTTTCTCAAAGTATGCCTGGACAGAACCATTAAAATTCAAAAGTAAACTTTATGTTACTCGTGCATTTGAACGAATACTAACTACCAGCAATCGAAAACCTGATAATTTACAAACTGATTCTGGAACAGAATTCTATAATATAACATTCCAAAAGCTTATGAAGACCTACAATATTAACCACTACTCTTCGTTTTCAACCAAGAAAGCTTCGATCGTAGAACGGGTAATTAAAACAATTAAAAATAAAATGTATAAATACTTTAGTCTAATTGGAAACTATAAATGGATAGGTTTACCCTTAAAAGTTATTCTACAGACCTACAATAATACAAAACATCATACTACCAAATTTAAACCAAGCGAGGTAAACCATTCGAACAAGTCAAAGATAAGAGAAAATATTCAAAAAACCCATAAACTTATATCACTTCGATGTCAACCTAAATTCAAAGTGGGTGAAAACGTTCGGATCAGCAAATACAAACATATTTTTGCTAAAGGTTACACTCCAAATTGGTCAACTGAAATATTTACTGTAAAAAGGATAAATAACACCATACCAGTAACATATCGTATAGAAGATCATCGAAAGCAACTTATTAGAGGATCTTTCTATGAACAAGAACTTCAAAAAACTAGTCATCCAGGTATTTATTTGATAGAAAAGATACTTAAAAGGAAGGGAAAGAAACTTTATGTGAAATGGCTGGGCTTAAGCAACGAAGAAAATAGTTGGATTGATAAAGATGCAATTGTGGGGTAAGATAATAATATATAACCATGTTTGTAAGAATTTTTTCATTCATTACTCTTTGGAATATGCAAGGCAGTGGACTAGTCAATAGTGTGATTAATAATTTGTCATTTGAACTTCATTTTCCTGGATATAACTATTGTGGACCAGGAACAAAACTTGAGAAGCGATTGCTGCGAGGCGATCGAGGTGTGAATAAACTAGACGAAGCTTGTATGCATCACGATATTGCATACGCAAATCACACAGACTTACATAATCGTCACAAAGCGGATTTACAACTTCTAAATATGGCTAAACAAAGACTGAAATCGAATGATGCTGGCAAAGGCGAAAAAGTTAGTTCATGGTTAGTAAGCAAAATTATGAAAGCCAAATTGAAATCTGGTTCCGGAATTAAAACATTTAAAAGTTTCGTGTCGAAAATAAGATCAAAAATCAAAAAACTGAAACCAAGGGATAACAAAACTTTAATCAATGTTGCTTACTCAGCAGCAAAAAAAATATTTTCAAACATTTCGAAAATTCGAGTACCGCGAGTGATACCTTTACCTAAGACCGGAGGAATTCTGCCTTTAATCCCAATTTTCGCAGGGCTATCAGCTTTAGGAACTTTAGCTGGTGGTGCGGCTGGTATTGCAAAAACTATTAATGATTACAAAGCAAGCCAGCAAAATTTATGGGAAACAGAACGTCATAATAAAACAATGGAGTCATTAAATTTAGGCAAAGGTTTATACATTAAACCGCATAAAAATGGTAAAGGTTTGTTTTTAAATCAAAAAACTGAATAAAAGGCTACCTAATCGTCCTTTAACTAATATCGATATTAGTGAGCATGCACGTGACATCCCATACTTTCGAGGAGTCTATATGAAGGGTCGGTTACCAAGAACACCAAAACGCCTTGAATGTGCTATCGTCAACTTAGACGATTCACGAAATGAAGGAACGCATTGGGTAGCTTATGCTAAAATAAACAATTATTGTGAATACTTTGATAGCTTTGGGGATTTGAAACCTCCAATGGAATTAATTCAGTACTTTAAAAATTGTGATGTTTTTTATAACTACACTAGATTTCAACAATTTGATACAGTAAACTGTGGACACTTATGTTTAGAATATCTAGGAGAATTTTGGAATAAATACTTATAAATATTATGTATTTCTTTTATTTCAATCAGTTTCACCATGTCATTCACCTTGTCGATAACTGGAAACTCGTCCGATTTATGTACATGTCGGGTTTAGTCAATAGTACGGACGTTAAAACAAATCGCAAGCACGCCATCTGGCGGCAAAGCAGGAACAACTACGCATTGGCGCGCTATTTCTAACCACTTGCGTGGTGGGGAACATAGAATATGGCAGTTGAGTACTGAACGCCGTAGAGCTAACACGTCGTAGAATCAGTGTCGATCCGTAATATTAGTAAGCAAGATTGTAACTGAGTTGTGACTATTTAAATAAACCCAGTGTATCGAATAACTTCTGTGATTTCATTTGCACGATTGTACCCAACGACCTGCCCACACACGATGTCTTAACCTAAGGGAATACATCCTGACTTCCCGATGGTTTGCATCTATCGGCCAGCCTTGATGCGACATCAGAATTGGGATTCGGTCGTGCTAATGAGATCACACGTAAAAACAATGCTAGTGAAAATGGCGGTTACATTCTTGCAAAAAAATTGCGGTGTCATTTGAGAAGGAAATTGTTGTCGTACGTTTCTGCGACTACCCTCAGTCTTGAAAAATGAAAAACCAATCCGGAGTGAAGCAGCAGCGAGGCTAGTAATAACCAAGTAGCTGGACAGTTCAAGGCGGAGCGTGTGGACGTGTGGAAAGATCTTTATGCCAATCTGGTGAGTCGTTTTCATTTTGTAATGACAATGGAAAAGTGTGTTCATTATTCGAAGTTCTGGTTTTGTGTACGGTCGGTATGGCGATCAGTGGATCCTAGGGATGGCTCGTGTCAGATCATAATTTCATGTTAGTTATCGATGGTCAAGTTTTGGTGTTGTTGAAGGGGTTATTATTCTAATAACACTGGCAATAGGCCTTGACTGGCCTTGGCTGACTATTATTGTTTGGAGGTTAGAACGATATGGTGACAGTGACGTACCTACCTTACACATTAGTCTGGAATTTATGATCATTCCAAATGAAATATTTTGTTTAGTTTTGTAGTTTGATAGTTTTATTTAGTGAGAGTTAACTAGGTTTGAGAGGAAGCTTATTATTCTTCTTTTGTGGTCGGTGGGCCAAACTTTCTAAAAAGTGGTAGGCTCTACCAGACCTGGTTAATTGCGACTTAAAATGCTGTGGCATTCATTCGATTCTCTAAAGCCCATATACCTACCTGGGCACTTGGGACACTTTAATGTGTGGTTCATGTTTTGGACAGGGACTCTGCACTCATATTCGGTGTCCATAATAACACATTTTGCAGGTTTAGGTTACTACTACTACTAGGAGCTCGTGGCTAAATAATAACAGCCGCACTGGTCGATCATCAAGGATAAGCGACGCTTGACGAGGTCGGTCCGTGGATGTGTGACCGTTTCAATATACCGGGTTGCCTCCGTGCCTCGGAAGGCACGCTAAGCCGTTGGTCCCGGCTGTCATTTGAAGACCTTTGACAGTCGTTACGGGTAGTCGGAAGCCTGAGATCTGACACCGGTCTTGCCAAGCGGTGCCGTGTTTCCTAGTTGCTGGTTTATGGAGGTCAGATAGGCAGTTGTTTCATGTAAAACACTGGTGCTAGGCTAGGTCCGGTAGGACTGGAGACCTACCCCGATGTAGTTGGGGGAAGGCTAGGCAGATTGATTGGTTTAGGTTACTACACCGGTGCACACCTTAATTTCCATCAAAGCTGTGTATGTTTAAGATAACCGTGTGAACATATACTCTCGTAATATTTTTCATGTTTCAGATACCATATTGTGTCGCAGCCTGAAGCCTCTGCTGGAGGCTAGCGATTCAGATGCTGAGCGCGATGGTTGACATGTCAACATCTGAGAGGTTAAGGAGAACGGCAGGCAAGCAGTTCGCAGGTCGTAGTCGAACGGTACGAGCGTGCGCAAATTTGGAATGGAATACTCGGTGAGTCGCTTCCATTTTATTTCGATAGTGAAGTCGACTGTTCTCTAGTGAAGAGACGCTATTTCAAGTTTTAAGTGTTCATGTTTGACCACTGAATTGGTAGTATATCTAGCACTATCACTAGGTAATTAAGACACACTTAGTAAAAAAACCAGTTGTTGAAGAGTTTCCTATTGGCGGTAATAGTTTCAACATTTGGTTTTGTAAGAACTTTAGGATGAAATATCCCATAAGAAGGTGAGATATCCAAATTGACTGAATACCTAGTCGTTTTCAGTGGCAAAGCGAGTTAGTAATGTCGTTGTGCTATCGCAATTGTATCTAGTTAGAAACGGTACTGATCATTTACGAACAGATCTTGTTGCGTAACGAATTATAACACCGTTTTTGGATCTAAATTCACTTGCTTACTTTCAAAGTAATATTGTGTTAGCAGTAGATCTCGCGATCGTTTTCCTAACATAAAAACGGAGTAAGTGAGCGTCAGTAAAGGGTTACTGTTGATAATCTGATATTAATGATATTGATCCAAGTTAATTCGTAAAGCTCCTTAATATTATCAGGGTTAGTCCAAGGTCTTTGAGTAAAAGGCGCGAATGTTGTGAGAAGGATCCCCGATCACCAAGTTCCTTGAGAATTGTAAGTCATAGTTGATGACAGTGTAACATGTCTACTCGTAAGACCAATTCTGGACCGCACCTCATGCGTAACATGTGGCGATGGGTTTTTGAAGAGGTTTTATGAATTGGGTATACATTGCCTTTGAATTGTGGTAAAGAGTAACAGAATTGTTACTCTTATTTTAATTACTTTGTTTAGTTGAGCTTGTTGATCATCGGACCTTTTTCTGATTGATAGTGTTCTGTGGGAAAGTCTAGAAAGGAAAACTAGATAGGCCCTGTTTTAAGTCCGCGATAGGTGATTAAGACAAGATAGTGATCATTATACACCGAAAGCTTTAAATGGGTACGCTTAAAACCTACAAGTACGCACACTGTAGGTTAAGGAAGATGCCAGCGGGTCATGTACCAGTCGATGTTGATGTTAAAAGGATTTTAATGATGATGAGCAAGCTTAAAATGTCGAGTAATTGAGTCTATCAGCCGTATTATGTTTGACCGTACCAGTGGATTCTGGCGGAGGTCGGGGTCTTGAGAGACCGTTGTGTGAGAGCAATATAATTGCTGTTCGGCTAAAGAGCCGTGCCGTTAGAGGTTTTACTCGAGGGTTTCTGTAAGCTTGGCAGTTTTCGCTGCAGAAGAAGTTTTAAAGTTTGATTTGAGCGACTGGTGGTACATGGCCCAGGGTAATGATTTAGTTCAAGATCAAAGTTCTAAAATTTCCCTATTGTCACGAACCCAATGATCTAGTTTGGTCAGGAGTAGCCGAGCGTTGTGTGTTGGCCTGTGTGGCAACTGTTGGCCATTATGGCAACTGTTGGCCTGTGTGGCAACTAAAGGCCAGTGTGCCAACTGGAGGCCTTTATGGCAACTGTAGGCCAGTGTGGCAACTGGAGGTCTTTGTAGCAACTATGGGCCTGTAGGGCACCTGTAAGTCGGTGTAAAAAAACACGTTTGTGTAAGGAACCTTACAGAGGATTCCTGTTGAGTTATGAGGTTAAAATAAAGTAAACTCGCATAGTCACGCGAGAGGTGAGGTCACCATGTTAATGTTGATGACGTTCGAATCGTCAAGCCTTCATTACGAAAATTGAAATAATTTTGGTTTCCTAATTTTGATTACTATGCGTAGGTTGTGTTAGTAAGATACACAAAGCTCAAGTACCAATTGAAATGGTAGATGGCGAATTGACGTAACATACGACAGGCTAAATGTCTGTGTGGAACTGGTTCTACGTTCAGAGAGTTGGGTTGACTCGACATCGTAGGGATGTACGAGTAGAGCAATTGAGAAGAGAGCTATGAGATAGCTAGGAGAGCTATGTGATGGCTAAGGGTCGTGAATAAGATACCTGGTGTCTTTTTTTCTTTTGTTTCATTTAATGTGACATTAATGACTATCAGTGGTACTTGGACTTTGTAATCACGAAGATTGGGTGCTTTTACGTACCAGATTGATGATTTTGTTGCTATTTTCTTTAAATTTTTTTTTTTTTTTTTTTTTTTTTTTGCCTTTTCTAGGGTTCATCAATAGGATGGACCCTACTCTTATTACAATCTAGCCTTATAAATAGACTAATAAGTAATTTAATTATAACCTAAACTATTACATTGTCTTTACTAAGAATGTGTCCAATAGCACTTTTCTTATTGTCTCTATTAAGGCGAATACACTTCGTTCTTGTGTTTATTTGGTAGCACTTTCGTACGTTACACTATTCACTAACACTAAACACTAACTCGAACGGTTTTGTTCTTTTTAGTCTTCTAACTATGTTTGTGTGGTCGAGAAGCTGGATTGCCTCGACGTTCACATGCTGATGAAGTCTCTTTTCGTGAGCTTCTGCAAATTTCTGGATCACTTTATCGATGAACTCAACTTTTAGGTCCCGATGGAGGTCATCATTTCGTATGTACCACGGCGCATTTACAATTGCCCTTAGCACTTTGTTCTGGAATCGTTGTATAATTAATATATTGCTCTGTTTGGTGCAGCCCCATAGCTGAATACCATAAGTCCAAACTGGCATCAGGACTTGTTTGTATAGCAGTAATTTGTTTTGCACAGACAGCATGGAGTTTCTTCCCAGCAGCCAATACATTCTTTTATATCGGAAGTCGAGTTCTTCTTTTTTCTTCTTGACGTGGGCTTTCCAGCGTAACTTTGCGTCAAGGGTCATACCGAGATATTTGGCTGTATTCTCGTATGGGACTTGTTTATTATTAATATAAACTGGAGAATACTGGTGTTTTTTGTTGGTAAAATCTATGTGAACAGATTTAGATTCATTTAGTTTAATCCTCCATTTTTTGGTCCAGTCATAAACTAGATTAACAGCCATTTGAACCTTTTCTACTGCTTCTACGTGGCTGTTTCCTACAGCCATTATGGCCGTATCATCAGCAAAGGTCCCAATCGTGTTTTGCTCTAATTTAGGAATATCACAAGTGTATAGTAGGTACAGGACCGGACCTAACACACTTCCTTGCGGTACACCAGCTTTTATTTGTTTCAGTTCAGAGTAGGCGTCTTCTTGTCTTATTCTAAAGACTCTGTTTAGAACATAGGACTCTAATATATCTGAAAATTGCTTCGGTAATAAGCTCTTCAATTTATGTATAAGGCCTTCATGCCATACTTTGTCAAACGCTTGCGCCACGTCTAGGAATACAGTAGAACATACTTTCTTATCTTCAAGGGCGTTTTCTATAACGTTTGTGATCCGATGTACTTGATCAATAGTAGAGTGTTTTTCTCGAAAACCAAACTGGTGCTCTGGTATTATGTTCTTGCTATCTATTATAGGTTTAAGTCGTCTGAGTAACAGCTTTTCAAATAGCTTGGACATTATTGGTAGCAAGGAAATAGGCCTATAGGATGAAGTTTCGTGAGCCGGTTTACCTGGCTTAGCTATCATTATTACTTCAGCCACCTTCCATAAGTCTGGTACATATTTAAGCCTTAATGCGGCATTGATAAGGGTCGTTAATTTAACCAGACCCTTTCTCGGTAGGTTATGAAGTACTTCTCCTGTTATTAAATCGTACCCTGGTGATTTTCTTGTACTTATATTGTGTTTTATTTCTCGTGCGACTTCTCTCGGTGTTACTAATTTTATGGTAACTTCATTTTCCGATGTCACCATATTAAGCAAAGTGTGATTTTCAATGATTTCCCCGTCGTTTGGTTGAAAGATATTTTCTAGGTGCTCTGCAAACCTTTTCGCTTTTTGCTCGTTAGTTAATGCCCATTGCCCGTTTTCACATTTGATAGGTGGTATTTGGGTGATCGGTCTTTTTAAGTGCTTAGTAGCCTTCCAAAGAGAGTAGTCTGTCTTTTGGTCGTTACTTAGGCTCTGAAGATAGGTTTTGGTTGACTCGTCTTTAAAGTCTTGGATTAGTCTTCTTACTTTTTTTGTAAGACAATTCAATTTTCGTTTGTCTTCAGGGCACCTAGATTGATGCCACGTTTTCCTCTGTTTTCTTTTCTCCATAATGAGATGCTTGATTCTGAGCGGGTAAGTATTTCCTTTCGTCCTCTTGTTGAAGTCAGGTGTATTTTCCCACGCTGCCTGCTGGATATGCATTATGAACTTTTCCACTTCGACGTTAAGATGTTCGGGTGTTTTTAGTGGAATTTTAAGGTCTATTTGATCATTCAATCTGGTCTTGAAGCTCACCCAGTCTGTACACTTATTAACAAGAGTGGGCCTGCTTTCTTTACACAAAATGGTTTCGCTAATTTCAAGATATATTGCAGAGTGATCTGAGTTCATGTCATAACTTTGTTCCGATTTTATATAACTAGTTGATAGATCCTTGGTTATAAAAAAGTCTATTAAGTCCGGAATTTTATTTTGATCTGTTGGCCAGTAAGTGGGCTTTCCAGTTGATATGACATCACATTTCAGCTCTTTTATGGCATTTAGTAGTTCTTTGCCTTTAGTAGTTGTTAGTCTTGAGCCCCAATACGTATTTTTAGCATTGAAGTCACCTCCTAAGATAAATCGAGTTCTAAAGCGAGTTAGAAAGTTCATATAGTGGTCCTTTTTTATCATATACCGTGGTGGACTGTAGATGGCAGATATTGTTAGAGGATATTTTTTGGTTTGTAGACAAATTGCCACTGCTTGGATGTCCCTCTCTTCGTATTTAAACTCTTCAAAGTGCTGTAGGTTTTCTTTTACTATAATGGCACTACCACCTCTTGCGGAATTGTCTGGGTGAAGTGCATGGTATACTTTGTACCCTTTAAACTTAATGTGAGATTGCTTTGTGAAGTGAGTTTCTGATATCAGGCAAACATCAATCTTTTCTATATCTAATACTACTTGTAACTCGTTCTGATGTTTTTGTAACCCATTTGAGTTCCACGCCATAATTCTTAGTGTAGTATTCATTTTTGTGGCTTAGTAGTAGCAGCTTTGTTGCTATTTTCAATTTTTTTCAATCTCTCGTCGAATGATGACATTAACTTTAAGATTTCATCTAACTTTTTGTCACTGTTCATATCAACCACAGGCGCCTTGGCTATGCCTCTTGTAGCTACTTGGGCATAAGATACGTTTTTAATTGTAGTGCTTTGCCTTCGTTTGTACTGGGTGGGGACTTCGGCTCTTCCACTAGGTGTATTTTGTTGAGGGGCAGTATTATTGCCTTTCGATTTTTTGTTTCTCATCTGCTGGATTTCTTTAGCTACGATACAACCTCTGTAGTTAGCTGGATGTGGCGCTCCACAGTGAACGCACTTTGGCTTCTCCTCTTTTGATTTTCTGCAATCCTTCGTGAGATGTTTGCCTGTGCATTTTACGCACCTCGGTTCTTTGGAGCAGTACTTTTGCGTATGGCCGTAAGCCTGGCATCGTTTGCACTGAGGTACCAGTTTTGTGGATTTTACCGGTTGTATTTCCACATTACATCCCAATACAGTTTTGATGTTAAAAATTTTGCTAGTTTCTTCATCGTTTGAGAATGTTAGCATGAACATATTGAGTGGCTCTTTGGTTTTCCAACTCAATTTGTTGACTGCTTCTAGGATTTTGTAGCCTTTGCCACGCAAATCTTCAACAATTCTCTCCGGAATGCATGTGAAATGCAATTTTTTTGCCATCACTCTAATTGGTCTCTCTTGCTTGTTCTCATACGAGTGCCAAAGGCAATTGTTGAGAGAGAGGGCCTTTGTAATTGCTCTGTATGAATCATCGTTTTTGGCATTTACTTTGATTGTATCGCCGTTCATCATTTTGATGCTGAACGCGTCAGCTGGTTGGCTCTCAGACAAAAAATCAAAGAATTTCTGGTAATCCTGGATACCATCTACTACAATAGGTGGTGGCAAAGGAGTTTTAATGGTTTTTTCCTTACCTTTATTATGTTCACTTCCTTGTTCATGCAGAGTGGGTTGGGCGGGCGAGGTGTTCAATTTTCTTTTCTTCCTGCTTTTTTGCCGTATCCATCCTGTTTCTCGAGCGAGTTCTTCTTCATCCGTTGTATATTCAACAGGCGGGGGAGAAGTTTCAGGGGCGGTTGTAGTGGCTGATTTCGGTGGGTTCTCCGCTTGAAGTTTCAGCTGTTGCTCTAGGTTTTCTATCTGACTTTTTAAGTCATTTACGTTTTTTTCAAGCTTTTCACGCTGCCTTTGTTCTTCACAAAAGTACTTGAACAACAGATGTTCAGTCTCTGTTGATAAGTTCACGCTGAGTTTTTGCTTATTCGAACTCATTGTAGAAGTTAATCGAGTATTAACTTCGCCTTAACAATAATATTCGCCTGCAGCCGTCAGCATTACGCAATAACTAGGTCATTGCGGTGCATCCGACTGGACGGCGTTATTTTGATGCGTAAGCACTTTTACACTGTGGTACGCGCGCGATCGCATGTAACACAACTGCTCTCAGCAAAAATCGAACGCGAATGATTCTTTAAATTGAAAATAGAATTACTTGTTCCCTGCAATGGTGAACAGAGAGATTTAAATGATCATGTTTGATTGTTTCGAAATGTTTTCTCACTCTAGAGTATGAGTCAGGATTGGACGAGTGAATACTGTTTGTAAATTTTGTGTTTCAGAAAAACATCCCTTGTATGATGGGAGACTGACGGGTCGGAGTAGACTAAGAGGACGTGTGGTGCAGCACGACATGAGGAGGCATGGAGCAAGGACAAGAAGATGATGCCTGCGGGTGATAGATTTGGGGATCTGTCACCTGAGAGAGGCCCGAGAAGGCGACGTGCTGTGTTCCACGTTCGCCTCTCAAGAGAAATTACGGCCTAAAGAACACCATGTGGTTTTAGTCAGTAGGAGTCTGACAGACCCCTCAGCTTCCCCCAAGGGCTGAGGACATTCATGAGAATTTCCACATGATTCGATACACTGTTAACCCTGACAATGAGGAACAGACGAGGACGCCTGTCTTGCAGGATGGCCGTGTCGGGTTTAGTCAATAGTACGGACGTTAAAACAAATCGCAAGCACGCCATCTGGCGGCAAAGCAGGAACAACTACGCATTGGCGCGCTATTTCTAACCACTTGCGTGGTGGGGAACATAGAATATGGCAGTTGAGTACTGAACGCCGTAGAGCTAACACGTCGTAGAATCAGTGTCGATCCGTAATATTAGTAAGCAAGATTGTAACTGAGTTGTGACTATTTAAATAAACCCAGTGTATCGAATAACTTCTGTGATTTCATTTGCACGATTGTACCCAACGACCTGCCCACACACGATGTCTTAACCTAAGGGAATACATCCTGACTTCCCGATGGTTTGCATCTATCGGCCAGCCTTGATGCGACATACATATTATCCTAATACATTACAACTCGATGGACATTATGAGTGTGCATTATTGCATTTCTCAACATTTAATTCAATTCCCAACATTGACAAATCGAACAATAAGTTATATTATGGCTCTACCGAAGTCCTTGAAATACCTGAAGGTACTTATGAATTACAAGATATCAACGATTATTTAAAATCGGAAATAAAAGATTGTTTAATAAAAGTTCAGTGTAATAACAACACTTTAAAAACTTTGATATACTGTACTAAAGATATAAATTTTACTAAAGAAGGGACTTTTGGGAAATTATTGGGATTTAATAAACAGATTTTAAAAGCAAATAAATGGCATGTGTCTGACTTACCAGTCAACATTTTGCCTACGACCGTGATCAGGATAGAATGTGATATTGTAAGTGGTTCGTACATAAACGGAAAACCCAGTCACATTGTACACGAATTCGCACTCAACGTACCACCTGGATATAGAATTATAGAAATTTCTAAAAACGTTATATACTTTCCAATCAACCAAAACATCATAAGCTGTATACATATCAGGCTATTAGATATAAACAATCGCTTAATAAACTTACGCGTTGAAGAAGTACAGCTATATTTACATCTCAGAAGAAAAAATGATTGACTACAATAAATATGTGCATCAACCAATTGGAAACGTCAGTTCTACTAAAGTGATCAAGCAAATAAGACCTCGGTCTAAGAAAAAAATAAAATTAACAAGAGATAATAAGGAATTTCTTAAAGCCATCGGTTTGCTAAAATGAATATCTTAGATGTTTTATCTGCTCCAACTTACGACAACACTGTTGAAGGAATTGAATTTCATTCTTACAAACCCTACGTAACAAGCTTCAACAGAAACGATGAAATCCGCATACCTATTAATCAACAGGATCTGTATATACTACCATCAGATAGCACTTTGTATTTGGAAGGAACTATAATCGTCACCAAAAAAGATTCAAAAGATAAAGCGAGTAGTATTTCTTTAACAAATAATTTTCTTCTATACCTGTTTCAAGATATAAGATACGAATTAAATGGAGTGGAAATCGATAAAATAAAAAACGCTGGTGTGACTACTACGATGAAATCATTAGTGTCAATGAATGAGAGTGAGTCAAAGATATCTTATGCATGGGGTTGGAATATTGATGGCATAAAAAATATTAATGGAGGTAATTTTTCTGCTTCCATACCACTTTGTAACATTCTTGGATTTGCAGAAGATTTTAAGAAAGTAGTAATAAATAGTAGACACGAATTGATATTGTTACGAAGCAATACTAACCTGAACGCTGTAAAACTGAATACCGGTGAAGTTGTAGATGATGTTCAGATAAATAAAATTGTTTGGCGTGTACCACATGTTAAAGTGTCAGACAAAGAGAAAATAAGTTTGCTAAAGCTGTTAGAAAAAGATCGACCACTCCAGATGATTTTTAGAAATTGGGACCTGTACGAATATCCGACTTTACCTAAAACAACGAAACATACTTGGTCTATTAAAACTTCGTCGCAAATAGAGAAACCGAGATATGTTATTATCGGTTTACAGACAAATAGGAAAAACAATGCAAGCTCTGATATGTCTCTGTTCGATCTATGTCACATTCGTGATGTTAGAGTATACCTCAATTCAAACTACTTCCCATATGAAAATCTAAATGTGAATTTTGCTGATAACAGAATTGCCTTATTATACGAGCAATACACTAGATTTCAACAGTCATATTACGGACGCCGCGCGGAACCTTTATTAAGCGAAAAACAATTTAAAGACTTGGCGCCGCTTTTTGTTATTGACTGCTCCAGGCAAGCAGATAACTTGAAAGTAGGTCCGGTTGTGGATGTAAGAGTGGAAATTGAAACTGATTCGATTATACCCGATCAAACTTCAGCATACTGCCTCATATTAAACGACTGTATCGTTGAGTATAAGCCATTGAGCAATACCGTGAGGAAAATATCATGAATCCTGAAACTATATTAATAGACGTTCGAGGATTTAAGAACCTCAACAACAATTTTATGGTAAAAGAATTAGCTCTGGCCACCCGTGATTACACTCAAACCTTCTTAGTTAAACCTCCATACTTGTTCAGATACTTAACAAGTCATGAAAAAAACCAAGTAAAATGGTTAGAAAGAAACAGAGGCAATTATTGGAATGAAGGATATATTGACTACAAGGAATTTCATCGTTTAATCGTTCCATACTTACAAAATAAAGATATTATTGTCAAAGGCTTGGAGAAGGCGCAGTGGATAAAAGATCTATGTGTAAATTGTAAGGTATCAGAACTTGATGAAAACCAGTGTCCTAATTTAT
Organism: Orthosia gothica; assembly: GCA_949775005.1. Taxonomy (NCBI): domain Eukaryota; kingdom Metazoa; phylum Arthropoda; class Insecta; order Lepidoptera; family Noctuidae; genus Orthosia; species Orthosia gothica. Next base: position 13,358 of record CATKRY010000292.1, on the reverse strand, counting down.
CTATTTTGCATAAAAAATACTGTAATGTAGATTCAAATTTAAATTGTAATTCTCATTTAAAGCAATGTGCGCTCAAAAATGTACTATGTATAAGAAAGTATTTAGCGTGGAAATGAAGTATTTAGCTACTTATGTGGTTAGGTGTTTTAAATAAAAAGCTATAATATGATAAATATGCTTTTATTTGTTTATAATATTCAAAACTATATTTAACCTTATACTAAATTACATAAAAACAATGTAACATTTCTCTTATCAACGAGTTTACACGAAAAGTTATTAAAAGTCATTATCTATTAAAGATTTTGATATTTTCTTAACTAAAGACTCAGTTTCGTCCATAACACTATTGATAGCATCTTTGACAATATATTGTGAATTTATTACAACGTTCTCACTGTAACTATCAGTATCACTTGTGTTGTTGTTGCACAAATCAATGACTGAAATTTTGATCAGTTTTATCCCGCGTCGATGCAGTTTACTCATCACGAATGATTTTGATTATTTATTATTTATTTATTTATTTATTCGCAATTATGTAAATAACACCTTTACAGCTATTTTTTTTTTTTTTTTTTTTCGTTTGGATTTCTTTTCTTTCGTAACTTGACTGCAGTGCGGGGGTTCGTTGCAAATCGTCTCACAAAGTCCTTCGTAAGGGTTCTGAGCGTACTGGCTGAATAGAATTTCTGAATCGCAAATCTGAAACAAAATGATAACAAATGATTAGCACCTTATTCTTGGGAAATAATCATGACCTAGATTATAATATTCTAAATAAGATTTAAAATAATACGTATTTTACTCACCGAAGACATGATTATGACGCACACTGATATATCAAATATCTATAATACTGTACAAGTACTCAAAGCGAGTAATATTTCATAAATAACCTAAATTTAGATATCTTTTTATATAGTTCCGTGGCAGGACACAAGCATTGCAACATTATAAGTTAGGGTTCGTTCACATAGACCTGTTTGGCTAAGCAATATTGTTTGTATTTAAAACGAAGTTTTAGTACGATCAAGGAACTAAATCGTTTAGCGAATTTATACACTACATAAATGTATTGGGTTATATAGTTTTCATACATTTATTAAGATTATTGAGTACGATTTAAATATATTAAGATCAAATAAAATAAACAATCATTTGCTAAACGAATCTGATCAGTGTATTAGATTTTTATGTAATCATTGAAAGATATTATTCTCTAACAGGACTGTGTGTACGAGCCCTAAGTTTATAAGTCACGTTGACTCTAAAATTGTTAACTTAGCATTTGTGCGAGCGTTATTATGATCGTAACACAACATGAAAAGTAAATCTTATCCACATAACAATAAAGACGGAATAGCCTTGACTAATCATTAAATAAAAGTCGTTCGAATATTGTGTTGAAGCGTTGAACTTGAACGTCAACATGCAAGCTTGCAAGCTTGCATTTAAAGGTCATTAACATGCAATCTATGTATGTTGTTATCGTAAACTAGCGTAGCCCTGCGATGTTACCTGTGCGCTCATAATTTTAATGCAAATAATATACAATAGTGTGTTTGAATAAAACAATATTAATTATTATTTTAATTAATTTAATAAACATTTATTATACTTATAATCTATAGATACAGAATAGTATATACTTTACTAGAATATTTTAAGACATATGTACATTTGTTAAGTGCCAATGATCATTTTTTACGACTATTTTAATTTAACATATTCTAGTTATTATTCAAGCAGTTAAATTCTAGTAGCACATAGAAGAGTGATAGCTAAATTTATAAAAACATTATGAAATTGAATTATTTATTTATTTCAAAAATGAGCAATGACCCCATGCTTGGGTTGCGATCTTACAAGTAGATATCGCACGTTTATCATCGTTGCTACATAATACAATTTTATTAACACTTTGCGTAAATATTTCATGTTTAATGGATTTAAACACGATATTTTGTCTACGAATTACATTACTATTAAACAAAACGTTTTCGTAATCAGTTATACTAAGATCACGAACTACAGAAGATTTCACTCCTTTTGCTTTTTTTATTATTTTATCCTCTGTTTTTAATGAGTAAAGTTTAGATCTTAAACCAACGAAATCTGTAACTACTTTTCCTCCCATTTCATCTTTGAAAAGACCAGGATTTTTTTTATTTTTTGAGGTAACAAATATTAATTTTCTTTACTATAATTACTGGTTCGGTATCGCGATAAAAATCATTAGTATATATTTCGTAAACAAAAGAATCCGTGTCCGTATAACATAACTTCACTCTTTTCTTATAAAAAGGTTTGATTAAATTATAGTGAAAGTGGTACATATGTGATTTAGACAGTTCTAAAACGGTAAAACCAATATATATAGGTTTGTCTAAAATTATCTGATCTGGTTTCATTTGTATCGCTACTAAGTTCTCGGTTAGAACTGAGGCGCTATGAAAATAAGGGTTGCTTACGAGTCTCTCAGCGTAGGAGGACTTTTTGGTTTTGTTATTCATATCATTCCACTGATTAACCAAATGAACAGACACTCTCTTTTCAGTGTTTTCCAAGGTTTTTCCAAAAACACTATTATTTAACAACTTGAAGAAATCTTGTTCAAATGTGCTGTTTGCCTTTTGACGTAGTCGTGTATTTAATTCGATATATTGCTTTAAATAAGGACTTTGTCTAAATGTGATAACTCTATGAATTTTACGTAGTAACAAACCGTGTTCCAAACATTTTTTTAAATGCACATAATGAATCACATAGTTATACTTATTATATAAATTTGAAACCAGTTTTTTAATTTTACCTCCAGGTGGTATGCATTTTTCAGGACAAAAAGGTAAGTCATTATGATCGCTGTGTAAGGATTCAGGATAAAACAGATCGACTTCTAGTATGAAACCACATTGCGCATTATCATCAATACATTCAACATGTAATTGACTTATTTCATTTTGATTTAAAAATCTAAAATCTGAATATGGTAAATATTGACACATGCTGTAACCATAAAGGTTATTGCAATCCAAATAAACTATAAAACTTTGTGGTTTTGATGCATCGCATTTTGACAAATACTTATTATTAGCTTTTGCATAGCGATGAGAGCACATACACAAACCACCTCTAATACCGTTTTAAATCATTCGTATGATGGCTAAGTCAGAAACTAGTTCAAGTTGAATACCAGTTTTCAATAGCATTGCGCCAAATGATAAACTAGGTGCGGTTATATAAAATGCAGGGTCTAGTTTATAATGCTGTTTACATGTTTTTCGAAATTTCTGGAATATATCTGTTAGTGAAAGAACATCTGTTTTCAAATATAAATCAGTATATTCACCTAAATCTTTTATATTGAATTCATTCCAAACCAAACAAGCATGTTTATAATCTTCATCTGAAATAGCTTGGTTAGTTAGAACGCTGAAAAAGTGATGCCTCGAAGGTAATTTTGTTTCTTCGTAACATTTCCAGTGAGTCATGTAATCATAAGGATATACTCCCTTCCTTGCAAGCAAATTGAATTGCTCATTGTTAGGAAAATGAGAGCGTAGTGTGATGAAATCATCATTATGCATAGTTTTCGCAAGTTTGTCTAAGCTAGTTCCTAAAAAATTAAATAAGTCTAAAAATCGCACTTGAACATATTCATTATCAGCAATCTGTATGAATTTGGAAAATGAAATATATTTTTCTTTAGTCTTTGGAATAATTCTCAACTTTCCTGGCAATTCACCAAATTTTTTTATGAATAAATGACAATCGTAACCTGATAAGTTGTGGAAAAATATCGGTATGAATTTAGGTATTTTATACTGTAGATTACAATGCCTATGAGCAGCACCACGGTATCGCCCTGTTATATGACAATGATCTCTAACTTTATTAGTCCAAAGTAGGTTTTCACATATGTAACATTTATAAGCTTGTTGAAAATCTCGCGCATCGTCTTCTGAAAATGTCATGATCTGGTTTTCGGTTAGTATTTTGTAAATCTTTTTAACATCAGCAGAAAGAAAGTCTAAAAAATTTGAAACACAGTCAAATCCGCGATAACTTTTAAATTCATCATCATTAAAAGTATTATCTAACGAAGAAACAATGTTATAGGCGAATGCTACAGGCACGTGTTTTTGTAAAAATGTTGTGTTTGCAGTATCGGGTTCACTAACGGATGTTAGTTCAAGCAATGTTTCGAAATCGGCGTATATGACAAATGGAATGTTTTGTTTTCTATCATAATTTTTAAATTGTAATACAGAGCCTTTTTCGGGTAAAATAGTTACGATTCCCCCACACAGATGTTCATCAATTTGTTTAGGTGAAGGAAAAAACAATAAACAACTTTCGCAAAAATATAATTTGCTATGGTGTTTTGTGATTTGGGTTTTAACAAGACGAGGCAAGTCTTTGATAAGGCAATAATGGGATGAACGATCATTTTCTAAGAATAGTAGATGAATACTCTTAGATTTACCCTTACGCGATTCAGATCTGTACAGAGGACCTGTTATTAGCTTATTGTTTTTTAAACCGTATACGTTAATATTTAAAAAGGGAGTATTTCTTTCGAAAATAACTATATCTGAAAAAGTAATGGGAAAAGAAATGTTCTTAACATTTAAAACATCGCGAAAGTTTGGATAAGATGTTACTCGCTCTGCATGTTGATTGGTTGGATACAAAGCAGCCACAATGCACCACAAAAAACAATAATTATCATTATTGCGAATATTCAAGCACGCTTTTTTATAAACTTAGGTAAATCTATAAAATGAGATCCACTAAGTGGTTGATACTTATTAACATTGACTTCTAAATGTAAAGTACTCAAGAATGCCCATCCACTGTCTCTCTCCTCAAATTCTTCAATTTTTTTCATCAATCACGTCACAACCGTTTCGTAAATAGTATTAAAATCATAATTAAAATGGATAGCAAAATTTTTTGTGGCAAACGATTTGATTTCTTGTTAATCATTTTTATACAATAGAAATAAAGAAAAAAGTTCAAAATTAATTTTTACTGCGTTATGTTTTTTAAGTGATTCATCTATTAAACATTTAACCTGTTCGCGAATATTACAAAAAAATGTTTCTGGAAAATTATTTGCTTCATCTTTGGATGCCAAAACTCTATAGCTAATAATACGTCCTTTAAGGCGGTACCCCGAGCAAAACGCCGCGCATGCCGTTTTTGTGCTGTTTTTAGGAGCTATCTACTCGTTATTTAAAAAGAAATATCGATTAATAAAAATACATTAAATTTCTACATAATATTGATTATAAAATGGTAGATTTAGTTTTTTTTTAAATGTTGCATATATTTCACAAATCTCCTTCCAAAAAAACATAAAAATGAGAAATAATTATTGATATTATGCATCTCCTCGTAAAGTGTTCATTAATTATTTTTTGTTCTAACACTAATGGATAGACAATTTAATAACGAACATTTTTGTAGATTTTTTTTTTTCAAAAGACCAATATTCGATTTTATAAATATTTTATTCTGAAATCTGGGCGTATTCACTACTGTAATTCATGCGCCACCAGTGCCGCTAGACCAATAGGAATGCTCATATCTCATGCCGATTTTTTGGTCAGGGTCTTATACTTATACGATGAACGTAAGATTTCAACATTTTCAAGCATGGGCAATGTACTATTATTTTTGTGTTTATTAGTTCGTAAATGACTGGTCCAGCAACGATTTTCTACGTAAATATCGCAAACCGAGCAATTAGGCATTTTGATGAAATTATAAAATTGTTATACAGCTAACTGAATTTGGTATGAAGAAACTGAAAAGTGGAAAAGCTAAAATTTACCAAAATTTTAAATGTTATTTTACGAAAATACCATATCACTAACAATAACAAAACAAATTACAACACAGGATACAAAAAACCGGCCAAGTGCGAGTCGGACTCGCGCACGAAGGGTTCCGTACTTGGTAAATTGCGGTTTACGATTTATGACGTATTAAAAAAAACTACTTACTAGATCTCGTTCAAACCAATTTTCGGTGGTAGTTTACATGGTAATGTACATCATATATTTTTTTTTAGTTTTATCATTCTCTTATTTTAGAAGTTACAGGGGGGGGGGGCACATTTTACCACTTTGGAAGTGTCTCTCGCGCAAACTATTCAGTTTAGAAAAAAATGATATTAGAAACCTCACTATCATTTTTGAAGACCTATCCATAGATACCCCACACGTATGGGTATGATGGAAAAAAAAATAGTTTCAGTTTCAAGTATGGGGTCCCCCAAAATTTATTGTTTTTTTTCTATTTTTAAGTGAAAATCTTAATGCGGTTCACAGAATACATCTACTTACCAAGTTTCAACAGCATAGTTCTTATAGTTTCGGAAAAAAGTGGCTGTGACATACGGACGGACAGACAGACAGGCAGACATGACGAATCTATAAGAGTTCCGTTTTTTGCCATTTGGCTACGGAACCCCAAAAAACGCTACGTGAAATAAGTAGATACCTATAACGAAATAATTTCCGGTCACAAGGATTAAAAAATGACTTGAACATTTTGCATTATATGGAATATATTAAATATTACTATCTAAAATTTTTGGACGATGTTCAAGGCTGACAAGTGCCTCATTGCCGATGAGTCTCTTGGCCCGCTTTTCGATCGACTCGAGTGCATCAAGCTGTTATTTGGCACAGATCCGTCCCAGAGATGAGAACAGTACTCCATGCATGATCGAACTTGTGCTTGATACAAGTTGAGCAGCTGTTCCGGCGTGAAGTACCCTCTCACCTTCGCAAGGATCCCCAACTTTTTGGCAGCCAGCTGAGCCTTTGCCTCAATGTATGGGCCAAAATTGAGAGTCGATGTCAACGAAACACCAAGAAGCTCAAGATGGTCCGTTATCGGCACGGTCATACCACGGAAAGAAGGAGCCGGGTGGATTTGGCTCCTTTTAGCGGAAAAAAGACACGCCTGGGTTTTAGCAGCATTAAACCTGACCAGATTGGCATCGCCCCATTTGGAGACTGCCTGCAAGGACAGGTTCAAACGCTCCGCCATGGCCTCACGGAGAGACCGGATCTGCGGCCCGGTAGCCCGTGCGTTGGACAAGTATCTCTCAGCAACAGTGCTGTGGTCAGCATACCCAAAGGTGCCGGGTTTTAGCAGATCGTTAATGTGCAACAAGAACAATGTTGCTGAGAGTACTGACCTCTGAGGGACCCCGGCATTAATATCCAATTGGTCCGAAGAGCAGCCATCTCCGTATTCGATAGAAGCGCCCCAAAATCCATGAAAATGACACCCATGTCGAAAAGTGGCCAAATTTTCGTTGGCGCCAAAACAAAATACAAGAGTATTTTGTTTTGACCCCGTATTCGATATAAGCGTCCCCAAAATCCATAAAAATGACATCCATGACGAAAATTTGTCTAATTTTTGTCGGTGCCATCTTGTATTTTGGTTTTGACTCCATATTCGATATAAGCGACCCCAAAAACCATGACAATGACATCCGTGACGAAAACATGTAAAATTTTTGTCGGCGCCGTCTTGTATTTTGGTTTTGACCCCATATTCGATATGTGACCCCAAAATCCATGAAAATGAGACCCATGTCGAAAAGCGGCCAAATTTTCGTCGGCGCCATGTTGTATTTTGGTTTTGACCCCATCTATACCAATATTATAAAGAGGATAGATTTTTTTGTTTGTTTGTTTGTACCGAATAGGCTCTGAAACTACTGGACCGATTTGAAAAATTCTTTCACCAATAGAAAGCTACATTATTCTTGAGTGACATAGGCTATTTTTAATCCCAAAAATGAGTCCTGTGGGGTGGCCCACGGGAGCGAAGCCGCGGGCAACAGCTAGTATTCGATATAAGCGACCCCAAAAACTATGATAATGACACCCATGTCGAAATGATGACAAATTTTAGTCGGCGCCATCTTGTATTTTGGTTTTGACCCCATATTCGATATAAGCGACCCCAAAAACCATGACAATGACATCCGTGACGAAAACATGTCAAATTTTAGTCGGGCCATCTTGTATTTTGGTTTTGACCCCATATTCGATATAAGTGACCCCAAAATCCATGAAAATGAGACCCATGTCGAAAAGCGGCTAAATTTTCGTCGGCGCCATGTTGTATTTTGGTTTTGACCCCATATTCGATATAAGCGACCCCAAAAACTATGACAATGACACCCATGACGAAAAGATGACAAATTTTAGTCGACGCCATCTTGTATTTTGGTTTTGGCCCCGTATCTGTCATACATTACAAACCGGTTAAAATCATAAATCTCCTCCCACCCATCCACTTCTAAACTTCCCCGTCGGCAGCTTAACCTTACCCATCCAAATCCTAACCTTACTCAGAGCTGCTTAAACCCACCCATCCATTTCTCAAACTTGTCAACAACTGCTTAACACCAACTATTCAAACCCCGATCTTACCCAAAATAATTTCTAAATCACATTCGAATAATAATAGGAAACTCAAAAATACTTTTATTTCGGTCCGATAAAATATCAACTCCTTTCGGTCACGACAAACGACGAGGACGGTACTCACACGCATGCACACTACAATCTTTTCTATTGCTTTTATCGTATTTATTTCCTGCGAGAAAGCGATACGCCCGGCCTTCCACGAGCGTGTTAGATTTTGAAGTATGTGTGACGTCATTAAATCATTTGTTTTCATTTTTCAAGTCGCATTGGTTTGCTACATAATACATACCTGTCATATTTATTAAGCACCTACCGAGAAATGTCTAAGTACCTACCTAAATTATTATTGTGTTATCAACTACCTACAAATGTAAAAGAGTACCCACCTAAGTAAATATTGTTGTGTGTACAGGAAATAACTCCAACCTTATATTAAGCCACGTTGATGATATTCCTATAAATCATTACGTAATTATTAATGATCATTGTGTTGTATCCTGGATTTTATATTCATCATTATCATCATCATCATATCAGCCGAAAGACGTCCACTGCTGGACATAGGCCTCCCCCAAGCGTCGCCACATTGACCGGTCCCGTGCATCTCGCAACCAGCGTATCCCCGCAACCTTCACCAGGTCATCGGTCCACCTGGTGGGAGGCCTTCCAACGCAACGTCTTCCGGTTCGCGGTCGCCATTCCAGAACCTTTCTGCCCCATCGGCCATCCGTTCTGCGAGCAATGTGCCCTGCCCACTGCCACTTAAGTTTGGCAATTCTTCGGGCTATGTTGGTAACCCTGGTTCTCTTGCGGATCTCTACGTTTCTAATTCGATCACGCAAGGAAACTCCGAGCATAGCCCTCTCCATTGCCCTTTGAGTGACTGTAAGCTTTCTGATAAGGCCCATTGTAAGCGACCACGTCTCAGAGCCATATGTCATCACTGGCAACACACACTGGTCATAGACTTTCGTCTTGAGACACTGCGGTAAGTTGGACGAGAAGACACCGCGCAACTTCCCAAACGCTGCCCAGCCGAGTCGGATTCGACGGTTGACCTCTTTCTCGAAGTTGGCCCTACCCAATCGGATCGTTTGTCCCAGGTACACATAGTCGCCCACAACTTCGAGTGTAGAGTCTCCAATCTTGATAGGAGTGGGTGTAACATGGGCATTCAACATCAACTTAGTTTTGTCCATGTTCATCCTAAGACACACTCTTTCGGAAGCTCTACTGAGATCATCGAGCATTGTACTGAGGTCCTCCATGGTCTCAGCCATAACCACTATATCGTCGGCAAACCGAAGGTGAGTGATGTACTCGCCATTGACGTTGATGCCTAGCCCTCTCCAGTCCAGAACCTTGAAGACATCCTCCAGTGCAGCGGTAAAGAGCTTCGGAGATATTACGTCTCCCTGTCTCACACCTCGCTGCAGAAGGACGGGTTCCGAGGTCTGATCCTGGAGTCGAACTGACATTGTGGCGTTTTTGTATAAACACTTCAACACTTCGATGTACCGGTAGTCAATTTGGCACCGTTGGAGAGACTGCAGTACAGCCCAAGTCTCGATCGAATCGAAGGCTTTCTCGTAGTCCACAAACGCTAAACAGAGAGGCAGGTTGTACACTTCGGTCTTCTGTATAACCTGCCGCAGCGTATGTATGTGGTCTACGGTGCTGAAGCCTTTACGGAATCCGGCTTGTTCGGGAGGCTGGAAATCGTCAAACCTGCGTGCGAGACGATTCGTGATGACTCTTGAAAACAGCTTGTAGACATGGCTAAGGAGTGTGATGGGCCTATAGTTCTTCAGTAGGGCATTGTCACCCTTCTTGAAGAAGAGTACCACCACACCCCTGCACCATGCCTGTGGCGTTTTCCCCTCGAGTATGACGGAATCAAAAAGCTTCTGAAGGGCCTTAAGTACTGGTTTTCCACCCGCCTTCAGGAGTTCGGCCGTAATTCCGTCATCACCCGGTGCCTTGTTGTTCTTAAGTTGTTTCAGAGCCATCCTAATCTCATACAGGCTGACGTCCGGAATGTCTTCGGTATAGTGTCGGGTCAATCTAGCTCTTGGGTCATTCGCTAGATTCGCGACGGGTTTACTTTTTGACGTGTACAACTGTCCATAGAATCTCTCGATCTCCCTCAGAAGCTCCGGTTTGGCGGACACGATCCTGCCATCATCGGTCTTCAGTTTCGTGAGCTGGCTCTGCCCAATAGACAGATCTCTTGCAAAGACCTTGGAGCCTTTGTTCCGCTCAATCGCGTCTTTAATACTTTCAGTATTAAAGCGGCGGTGGTCGCTTTTCAAGGACTTTGAGATCCGTCTATTTAGCTGCCGGTATTTCAACGAATCGTCTGAAGACTGCAGGATCATCTCACGCCTCTCCTTATTTATTTATTTATTTATATCTATTTATATACACTTTATTGTACACCATAATAAACAAGAACAAAAGAAACTTAAAACTCAAAACATACAATGGGCGGCCTTATCGCATACCGCGATCTCTTCCAGGCAACCTGGAATGGACAGAGATTACCTGGACATGACATGGGGTTGTCATTGGTGCGACAATACCAACAATGAACATAATATAGAAACAATAATACTTTCTAGAAAGACAAATAAATACATATGCTAAATAATACATACATAAATACATACATACAAATATTTAAACAATGAAAATAAATGATGTACGACATTCATAGCACATTATGTCTAAAAACAAAGAGCACAATCACAGCTATAGGTAATGTTCTTTGATGAGTTTTTTAAATACAAGCAACGACTGAGCACGTTTAATTGGGTCAGGCAATGCATTCCACAGACGAACAGCCTGGACAGTAAAAGATTTATCCATGAAAGTTGTGGAATGCATTGGCATTCTAAGTCGCAAGTTATCTGATGACCTTAGAGATTTCGTGTGGGAATCGCAGATAAACTGAAAACGATCTTTGAGGTAAAGAGGGGTAGAAGGAGTAAAGAGCACATTAAACAAAAGAGAAAGAATATGAGCATTCCGGCGAAGGCGAATTGGCAACCACTTGAGCTTTACACGAAATTCGGAAACATGGTCATATTTGCGCAAACCAAATATGAACCGTATACAAAAATTTTGTAGCCGCTCAAGTTTATCGAGTTGTTCTTGAGTAAGGTCAAGATAGCTGGCATCAGCATAATCAAGGATGGGAAGAAGAAGAGATTGTGCAAGCGCAATCTTAGTGGCAGTCGGGAGAAAATTACGCAGTCTCCTCAAAGTTGCAGCAGATGAAAACAACTTACGGCTGACTTCTTGCAGTTGAGCAGTCCAAGAGAATCTCTCCTTCCTCCTATAAAACGAATAGCTCCTTCATGAGCTTGAGAGTATGATCAGAGAGCTTTTTGTTTCTATCTGTACGGCGGGTCTTGAAAAACTTAGACCCGACCGTATGGACAGCTTCCACGAACCCATCGCTGTATTCGTCCACGGAGCTCCCTAGGCACTCGAAACAATTCTGGAGTTCGAGCTGAAAGCTCTCGGGGTTTTGGACCTGGATTTGTGCTGGACGGAGCGTGGACTTCATCAGTCGAGACCTTTCAAGCTTAACATTAATGTTCAATGTGCCTCTTACCATGCGGTGATCACTCCCGGTTTTCACCGAATTGATCACTGAGACATCATTGAACATTTGCTTCTTGGTTGACATGATGAAGTCGATCTCGTTTTTAGTTGCACCATCGGGGCTTTGCCAGGTCCACTTCCTGTGCTCACGCTTTCTGAAGAAGGAGTTCATCATGTAGAGGCCCTCCTTCTCCATAAAACTGGCTAGTAGGTGACCCCGGTGGTTCCGACGTCCAACTCCAAATTGCCCCACTTGCAGCTCATCCTCGTCTCGTTTGCCCAGTTTCGCGTTGAAGTGAAGGATTTTATATTGCTATATTAGTATTAAAAGTCCTTTGAAACAATTAGTACAATACTGTATGTTAGGATCAATATTCTTTCGAATATTGATTAAGAATGGCTAAATAGGCGATATTAAATTCCTTAATTGTCTTGATACGTTTTAAAACATTTTCAATACATAAGAATTGATTATTGTTCACCTTATTTTGAGATTATTTAAAGCAATATGGAAAATGGCGGGATACCGCGCCATTTTCTCATATTGGACGTATTGAGACAGATAGACCCGTTGTTATAAAATATTGTGTAATTGATAAGCTGACTTGCTTTTTTGTGAACTACAAGCCAGTACAGGCCTGATATAGTACTTATAATACTTGGTGTAAGGTCGACTACACAAGGCTAACGTAAGTTATTTGATATTATATCTTTATTATTGCTACTGGTTGTGTTGAAGCTGTGTCCATATCATATTATGGCCTTTATTCCTAATATGTTATATTGATTTAAGGGCTGGTCTATGTCCTTTGCCTTATGCTTGTTATTTTGATCCTATAATATTGTAAATACTTTGTGGTTATAAAAGATATCGATAAATACTATGAAACAGCTTCCGTGGGGTTTCTTGCCCTTCTTCCCCACGAGAACTAGTCTAGCGAACGGGCGGTAAGTTTTCGAGCCTTCTAAATATGAATTAATTGACAAGCCTTACTTAAATAAATACCTAGTCTTGTCTTTCTGTGCTTTTATTCATAAAACCCTTTCCTTACACACCGCACACATTGGAACTCTGATACACAGTAAATAAACTACATAGTAATAAACTCGGACAAAACTAAACTATTAATTATACATTCGCCATATTTGCCTCTGAATGATGTGTCTTGCTCATTATTTGCCCATTCCTATAATTGCTTTCATAATAATGTTGCTAATTGCAATTGTAAATCAATAGAAAGAGTTAACTGTGTGACATACTTGGGGGTAAAAGTTGATGAG